>SNQJ01S0065418.1:72232-103624 GCA_010110895.2 Picea sitchensis | reverse complement strand
AATGGTGATTTCCTTTTTGCTTTATGTTATCAAATAAGATAAAAATGATTTATTTTTTAGTGTGCACAATTTTGAAATTGTTTGGAAACCACTGCAAGTATGCAATGAAAGTGTATGTGCATGAGATACCAACAATTTTTTTGGATGTCTGAAGATGGAATTGCAAGGAGAAGGGTATTGGATATGGAAGTGTTATAGGTCCATGAGGAATACCAATACCTATCTATCCAAACTATTATGAGAAGGAATATATCATACTTGTGAATCTGGTTCTATGTGGAACAGACCTGAAAACGAAAATGTGGAGTTAAAAAAAAAATATGTAGGTAAGAGATTTGAAATATTGAAATTGATAATGGTATCTCATAGTTATTGTATGCATGTGATACATGTGAGATAACAGGTTTTTCCTAAAGGAACAGATGATGATTGTCAAGATGGAAAGCATGGAAAAGGCTACTATTGTGACAAGAGAACTTTGTGATAACTCATGATCTCCATAAGAAAGTTGTGTTGAGGTAACACAGGTCAGAGGGATGCTTTTGCCAATGAAAGACAGAGAGACACCTTGGCAGAGAAATATTGGGGGAGGCTTCATCTGTAAGGCTCAGCGAAGTCTCTGAAATGATTCTTGTGTGAGAAATCGTGGGCAGGAAAGATGGATCACCCGATGGATTGTATAGCAGAGAAGGGGATGCCTGATCCTGATCCTGAAAAATGAGTGATCACAAGTAAGGGGAGACTTCGATAGCTCATGTGTAAGACTCAGTGGAGTCTCTGAAAATTTTGTTATCTATTGATTTTGATCATGTGCACAATGGGTATGACAAGGAAAACAATGATCTGAGTAAACATGCAATCCATGTGGATGCAGATCCATGAAATGCTCAAGATAAGTATTGTGTTGATATGTAAATTTTCCTTTTTAATTATGAAAAATAGTAAAATGTTCTTCATGAAATTGTGAATGATATGCCTACTATTGAAATTATTGCAAGTCTGTGTTAATGCCAAGAGTTTGGGAAAGGACCAGAATATGAAGAAAAGGAAGATGATGTTGAAGTAGCTGAAGGATAAAGGCATGGCAGGTGTACTAAAACAGAACACCGAGGATGGTGTTCCTTTGAATGGGGAGGGGATTGTAACACACCCCTTTATGAAACCTCTAATTATATGTAATTAATCATGATTAATGATTTCCATGTAATGGAATATAAACATTTTGATTATATTATTGTTGATTTAAAAAGCCAATCAGTTGACTGTGGAGTGAAGCCTTGAAAGTACTAGTCATGATACCACGAGAGAGATTTATGAGGGGGGGAAGAAATGGGATTCATGTGTAAAATATCCCAAACCACCTTGATAAATAATGTGAAGGAAATGATCATATTTCCTTTAACTTGCAGCTGAAGACAAATAATTAATAAAAATGGGTTGGTAGTTGAACAAACCACCACCCTCAATGAATGCAGGTATGGGAAATCTAGATAGGACAGCAAAGGCTACAAAACAAAGGTACAATAGAGTACCAATTATGCAACCATATTGACCCATGAGTTCCTTCTAACAAAATAAAAGAAGTGACAGGTCGAGAACCTTCCCAAGGGGATTACGTGCAAGGGATGCACAAGGAAGGGAAAGGAAGGAAACCCAGAAAAGAGAGAGGGTGGGAGAGAGACACAGTATGCAGAGACCCAAGCAAAAGAGCTATTGCAAGTGAACACATGAGGGAGTGAGAAGAATCTCCTGGTGGTATCATGGATTGGCACGGGGCTAGTCTGATGCCGAGGTGATTCAGCGAGAAGAGCCTATGGTTGGGTGGAAAGGAAAACACCCACAATTGGTTGGTTGTTTATAACTTGTAACAGATAAGTATCTCTACAACCTGTGTAATTGAAATGATATGGTTGGATGCCTGTGTTTTTAATTATGAACATGAATAATAAAAATGTGCATTTGTTGTGTATTCTTGGAGATGGCATCTGTACTTTTTTGAAATACATTTGCATGGAAATTTCTTTTTCATTTTCGGTAGGTTGTCTATGTCTCTAGGAAAAGAAGTTGTAAATATTTTCCTATGACAATCTTGTGTGTGATATGAAAATATGGAACTATACGAAGTTATGTATTCATTTGTGCATGCTAATAACCAAGTCTTTGTTATATATTTTAAGTTGAAAGACAAACCAACACTCTCTCTTATTGCACGTACTATTCTGTCCATTCATTTATAAGCGTAAATGTGTATCGTGGTGTTGGGATTCCTGAAACAAAAGCATCTTTCAGGATAGGATGAAATGGGGCTACCCTAGGTAAGACGTGGTGAAGAAGGAATGCCTTAGTGGTTTCTAGATCAAGGATAGAGCCAAGAAGGTTGGGAAGACCTTGGAAATAACTTAGAAGAACTTTTGAAATGGTGAAGTCCTTAATCGGATCGGTGTCCTGAGAACACCCCTTTTTGAGTCAGAACAAATTGTAGCCATCGATCTAACACAACAAGATCATGTCCCTTCATCGAAGTAG
Organism: Picea sitchensis; assembly: GCA_010110895.2. Classification (NCBI taxonomy): domain Eukaryota; kingdom Viridiplantae; phylum Streptophyta; class Pinopsida; order Pinales; family Pinaceae; genus Picea; species Picea sitchensis. Next base: position 101,098 of record SNQJ01S0065418.1, on the reverse strand, counting down.
GATATAATTCTTGGAGAGGATGTACTCTGAGCCAATGAGGGTTGTTTATCAGCACAAAAGCAAGGTTAAACCTCAGCAGTCGATTCGTCACAGGTCCCTCTCATTCATGTGGTAGGTAAGGAAAAGGGGAGAGTGATGTCGTCATGATGTGTAGTGCCAATATGGCAGCCAACACATTCCTAGGGATAGCACATGTCAATATCTAATTCTTCAAAGGGTCAAGGATGGGTCCCTATTTGGTCTTAGTCCTTTATAAGGTCGCCTTAATCGTCAACCATTGGTTTTGTAGATCGATAGATCTTAATCATTCATCAGAGAGGATTGGTCGGAGTGAGTGGCAATCCCAGTGGGGAAGGAACTCCAATGGAGAGACTACAAGAGTAAAAAAGAACCGTTGATCAGAATATAGGCGAGGTTGAACCTCATCTGTAGATAAAAGAGGGTCCTACTCAAGCGAGGAAAAAAAATGGAAGTGACATCAGCGTGATGTTTCGTTCCAGCATGGAATTTAACATGTCCCAAAGGGTGACACATGTCAATCTGAAATTTGTAGGAAGGGCTGAGTGGGGGTCCCTGTCAGTATTAAACTCTAGACGGGCATCTTAATCCTAACCATCAAATCTACAGATAAAATGATATGAACCATTAGATTTGATGAAAGGAATTCCTTTGGAGTAGGCCATTCAGAGTCACTGAGATGCGTGAACTCCGAGAGGATATTTGGGTCATTGATCTATCGTGATCGAAGGAACTCCAATAGGATATTTGGGTCGTTGATCTTTCGTGATTAGAAGAACTCCAAGAGGAGATCTGGGGCATTGATCTGTCATGATCAGAAGAACTCTGAAAGGATATCTAGACAGTTGATATTCTACCAAAGGGCGCAAGAGGGTGATGTGGATGGTGCTAGGTGTCAAGAAAGGGTCATGCAATGCATCATGATGACTTGGCACCTATAAGAGAGAATATGTGGGAAGATGATTGACACATTTAAGGTGGCATGGGTTCCACGTTTCCAACAGATATTGTACCACATGTAAAGGTGACTCAAGGATTTTGAGAAAGAACTCTATCTTGAGCGATGTATGTCAGGTGGCTGACAATGGTAGGGCCACGTGTCACGACATGTGCAATTAGTGTGTCATCCAATATGACACATGTCAAAAATTTATTAGTTGATGAGATGGAAGTAGGCCTGGTTAGGAAAAACTTCCCTTAGGTCATCACATTAAATTTCAACCATTGATTAGAGGGGGAAATAGTGATCTTCGTTTTCCATCAGAGTGGGCCTATCAGAGGGGTTGAACCATCAAAATGAGTGCACTCTGAAGGGAGGAATCTCGGGATCGATCTGGAATATTGATTGGTGAGTGGAAATGGTGCGAGAACGACAATTGATATGTCGTAAAGTTCCACGTGATTGCATAAATAAAAAGGACAGGTGGCAACACCTGGTTAGGTAAGCCATTATAGTCGACGTGTCAAGTCATGGGTGGATCCATGTGTCATGTGGGTGTCATGATACATACACAAGGTTACAAATTACACCTTATTCAATTTGAACCACTCAAAGTTCGGTCAAAATTGAGAGTAGGGCGTGCATTTTACTCTAAGGCAATGTTGCCTTCAAATTTACATGAAATCCCAAATCTAGGTGCATGAAATCAACCTCGCATGTTCTTAAATTGCACTTTATATTAGATAGGTAAATATACAATATAGATATCTCCATACTACAACTTATAAAACAATTTTATGTGCTAGAGGAAAGCTTGGGCATGCACTTTAATTTGGTCACTTAGTAGAATTTTGACCTTCCAATTTACGAGGAAAACTTTGCCTCTTTTGCACAACAACTGTTTTTAAAATTCCAATTGCAAAATTAACAACATGAACAGGTCTAATATGATAAATCATACCCCCAACAACCCGCAAAACTCAAATCTAAGGTATAATAAAACCTTGACTTACTTTTTACAAACAATTCTTGCATTTCTAAGGTTTTACTAGACATCTCTTGCCTATTTTTGCATAGTAGAGTCTTTTATGACTGCAAATGCAAAACTAAGTATATATGATTAAATGAATTAAAAAATAAATTACAGTTTGAACCACTCAAATTAAATGAGTTTGAATGAGTTTTGAGACATGGGCATACATTTTAGTGTAGCCTAGCATGCATTTTGCACGAAGGAAAAATGTACACCAACACAAAATTTTCCCTCTTTGTCCTACGCGACAATTTTTGGTATTTTTTCATAGAAAAGGGTTTCAAGTTTCCAATTTCACAAACAAAGGTATAGATAGATGTGCAACTATTTTAATGAGTCCCCATACCTTCCTCTAGCATTAATGAATTTAAACTCCCAACCCCCAAGCAATTTGCTTAGATCTCTAACTATTTTATCCCCATTTGACTTTTTCCCTTATAGGAGGAGGATGCCAGGTTTATTCACATCAATAACCATTTTCAAGGCTTATTTTTTGAAGGGGATGGTTGAGCCCTGAGAATTAAGGGTTAGATAGGTCCTAAGGAACCCTTAATAGGGGAATTTTCCACTCTAAGGAGCCCTTCCATTGTCAACTATTTACCAAACATAACCTCATTCATAGATTTGTTTCGAGTGAAATGAATGGACTTGTTTCCTCTTCTTGGAGCCCTAGTTCCCATTCCATAGTTTAGAACTATCCCCCCTTCAATTCCCCCCTCTTAGCCATAACTTCGAAAATTCTTGTAGGTAGATTCAGACATTATTATAAAGATGCATTAAATATCTCTTAAAGATTACAAATAAACTCTAAAGATCACAACAAACATCACATATAAGAAAAGTATGACTCAAAATTGTACCACTCGTCCATTAATTCATCATAATAGTAGGATGTTTACATGACATACATCATAGTTACAATCTCCATTACAAAACTGGGTAAAGTGAAATGTAGATTCCACACCTTTGTTCTCTCCTAAGATTCCTCCAAATGTCTTGTTGAGATCAATTCTTTCTTCTGAAATTTCCCTCCCATTTTCTATTCTCCCAAATTCTTCTCTCCCTTTCTTTTTCCTCTTCTATACTTACCCAAATTCCCATTTTTATTTTTTCCCTTCTATTCTCCCTTTCTAGTTCTTATACTTAGCCATTTTTCCAAAACGGCGGCTTCATGGGTTGGAGGACTCGCAGATACTCATCTCCATCCACACTCTCACATCATAAGTCTAACTCACCGCCACATCATTCCATACTTAGCCATTTTTTGCAGTCATGGTTTCCCGTGTTGACGGGGTCAAGCTTTCATATCCCATGTTCTGTGATATACATTTTGCATCCAAAAGTTCTACGATCTATATTTTTACCATTGGACCCCCTCCACCTCCTAAGTATCTCATCTCTCTTATATTGAATCCAACCGACCGAGCTACAACACTTAGCCAATTCTCAACCTTCTGCATCGGCAGGTTCGCGAGTTCACGGGTTCACAAAAATCTCAAATCCTATTTTGTTCACGTCCATCCCCGCCACCTTCGCGCTTTTCCCAATACACATTTAGTATGGTTTAATGTTAATAACTCAACATGCAGGTCCCGTAAATAGTGTCATTAATAGGCGAAGAGCTCGAGGATATTTCTTATTAAACCACATTACCACATGTTTTGCAGAAGATTATATTATACCTCTCAAGCACTCATTTCAAATATTATCTAGATCAAAAGAACGCTCTCGTCAACTTATGGCAGCAATAGCTCGAAAACATTTTTGTGGAGATACTTTGAAAAATTTTAGATGAGAGTACCATAACTTTCAGTGGTCCAAAGCATACTCTTATTATTCATCCCCTTCTACTCAAAAGGAAGCAATTTGGACGTCCGAAATTGTGCGTGCAGGTTGTGTTCCGTAATTCTTTTACTGTAAGGAGATGGTTGCCTGGTGTGCAAAGAAGTATATACCAAGTCAGCAGATAATTCCACTCTAGGACCATTCTCCGGTTATTCTTTCGCCTCAAGTATTCCATAAGATGTTGAGACTCCCAGAGCCAACGCTCACCTTCAAGGGTGAAGATTGCAGAGACTACTTGAAAAAAATGACAACGGCCTGGATATATTACCTAAATTCTTGGATAATCCTGTGGCCATCCCTAAGAATATTACTAGACTACAATTCATCTTTTTCAAAAACCCGTTTCAGGAAATTTCCTGGTTATTTACCAGAGTTACGGGCCAAGAGAATACTGCTAGCATTTCCCGCATGATTATTTACATATTGTATTTTACTGTCAAGGAGAAGGTCATCTTCGATTGGGGGAAGTTGATTTCCATTGAAATTTTTTCCCAATTGTCTCAATATAAAAAGGATAATAAATTATTTATGTCTTCTTATTTGGTTTTCACAATAGCACATTACTGTCAGTTTTCTAAATTATCTATATACAAAAATGTAAATTGTGAATTTGACCCTGTGACCTTTTGGTACCAAGTGTTATGGAGGCACAAATCTTCCCTACATTTTTATGAAGTTTTCAACGAATCCATCTCATTTTTTAAATCGTTATTGTTTGAATGAGATACCCCAAGAATATATGCTCAAGCTAGTAAATATTTGGATAGAAAGGGGACTTTGGAACAAATGGAGAATTACAATGTCATCAGGATTTTCGGTTCTAAGGAAAATACTTCCTTTCTTCCATGCCATATATCTGACAGAATGTTTGCCACAAAATTTGCAAGGAAATATAACTTTTGGCTGCACTTTTTTCATGAAAAATGAAAAAAGCAATTTATACCATTGCCTTGGAAAGTTGGGGATTTTGTATTCAGAAATATGAACAAAATTGATGAATTCGCTAGCCACTTACACAACTTGAATCTCAAGTATGCAGAAAATATTAGAGAGTTTGACCCTAATGGAATCTTTGTGGAACATATGTTAACAGTGAGTTTTAGTATTTCCTTTATCCATACCGATCTTGGATAATAAGTAGATAATAACCAGGGTAATCCTACCCACACTGTTGGTGACGTAGAGACGATACTCGGTACCAATGAATTGTATAAACAGAGAGGGAAAAGTCCCTGCGAGAAGAGTGCCCAGTCCCAAACTATTACTCCCAAGACTTCAACACCACGAAGCAGTGATCCAGTGGCCCACCCATCTAAGAAGGTAACCAACAGTAGTTCAGGCGGAGGAGGAGACAAGAATCCCCCTCGAGGAAAAAATGAAATCCCCCATAAACTTCCCCTTAGGAAGAAGAGGAAGAATATTTTACAAGAGGAAGAAGAGCATCGCGTTGGAAGTGACATCAATAGATTCTCCCTCTAATATATGGAGCTCGAAGTTGACATTGAGAATATTTTCCCTAACATTGATCAACCATGAGGTGCAGCTCACCAAAACCAGTCATTGGAAATTATTGAGAATGAGATATTTGATGAAGAAGAATCATTTGTATTTCAAAGTGTTGTCTTTGACAATGAGTCTAAAAAATTAATTATTGAGAAGAGTGATGTGAATAATAAAAAGGGGAAATATTGTTCATAGGTTAACCTAAAGAATATGCAGCCTTCCAAGGTATCTAAAATCCATAGAGCCATCGATGATGCATTATATGATTCCATTGGTAGTCTCGAAGCAAAAAATACAAAATTGAAGGAAAGGATTAAGGAACTTAAAGAGACTTTGATGCCTCTTCCACTCCTTTCCATCCCTTTGGAAATTGTTGGACCTGCCATGCCCGCAGCCAGAATAAAAGGATCCTCAAGTTTACTCACATCAGCCAGGAGTTACGTGGAGAATAATATCAAGAAAAGAATGGAACTGATTACAGAAGCTTGGGAAATTTCAAAGAGCATGATTTATTTTGGCTCGAGGGTGCATGCCTTCCTTGAATATCTACGAGCCGATCTAAAAAATGAAGAAGGTTTCTACCTTGATGCAGTGGTACCCTTTGGTATTAAATTTACTAACATGTCAGAGCTAAAGAGAAGAGAGTAGAACCTTTCCTCTCCAAGTCAGATCAAGCAGCTAAATGCCTTCTAGAAAGAGAAAATAAAGAACTTGAACAACATAGTTCAGGCATGAATCCAAGCCATAACAAGGAGAGAAGAGATATTCAAAAGACTCACGGAGGTGGACCTAGACAAAAGCACTAACAAGGTCCAATATCCCAAGTTGATCCTCAACTCGTTGTTCCTGACAAAACAATAGTTCAATGAGCAGGTTTAGATTTTTAAAGTATTATCAATTGAAAAATTCTATGGCATAGTTGTATATGATGAGAACGCCATAGATAACTTGGCTAGTAGATTATTCCGTGAAAAATCAGGATATTGAAGAAATATTACATGGAATTTCCATTGATCTCCGTGACTTGGAGGATGCGTTGTTCAATATTAAAAGCTGGCATGAAATCAACGTGACACCTATGAAAAGTTACATCGAAGAGTGGTTCAATAAGGATATCGACAAGCTGACACATGAAGGGAAAGAAGCAGTTGAGGCAATTCCTATAACCGTCAATGATAACGATAAAAGGACATCAGTAAGCAAATGAAGACATGAGTGATCATCATAGTAATCTTATACTGATCATATCCTTCTTTTCTTTATATTGTCCTTCATCCAGTTATTCCACCTCTTTCAATAGAAAGGTTTAACCGAAGACTGATCACTCCTTTTTTCTTCTTACCAGGTCTTGTTGATCCTTCTACCACCCACTATCTTCGTTCTGAAATCTTATTTCTTGTATCTATTTTCTTTATGGTCTATGGGATCCCCAATCCCAGTCTTTAAGATGAACGCATTTACAATTTCAAGAATATGTAATGAACTATATATTTTCGAAATTTCAATAGAACTACTTCGGGAAAATTCTCGAATGTGCTTTGTAACTTTGTTTTCAGAATATAAAGTATTTGAGGTTGATGTGTCATTATATTTATTTCAGTTTCCCATGTATCCACTCTGTTAAAGTTATCTTGTGCATGCAGATCATCTTCTTTTTTATTTTATGTGATCATAAATATTTATCTTAAACTATGATGGATGTGAGGAATTTTTACTTATTTTCTTTAAATGTGTGAATGTGTTCGGTTCTTGGTCCTTTAGCAGGAACTTTCCTTTAGAATAAAACAAAAAAAAATTCCTTTCATCACATTGTAATATTTTTGTTTCTTTGAATTACTGCAATGGACTTCTGCCAAGTCCAACATTTTGAATATTTAAAATCTCAAGAAAATCTAAAAGAGGAGTACCACCTCTATAAAAATGCAGGGGGATTCACATCCTCGTGAGGCTGTCGTTTGGTCCTAACGGATTCAAGCATCAACATATTTGGTGACCATACTGGGGACATGAACTGAAAATTCATAAACTGGCCTAGCATTTGTGAAAGAATATATGACTTTACCCCAAGGTAATCAGCCCCATCTAGAAATTGGATCGAATAATCAATGAAGCGTTCTACACCAGTTATACAATCTGGAAATAAAAACAACCCATACTCGAGAAGATTTATAAGGGTCCTGGAAAATCTTAGTCTAAGATGAAGAAATAGAAATCCTCTGAAGACAAAGGAGAGAGTAACGACAAGACCAAAGAAATCAAAGGCTAGCTAGAGCAACACAAGAACAAGGTCGGGATTGAATCTAGATGAATACAAGGGACCCATTACCAGAAGTAAAAGAAAGCAACTCTCTATTATTAGAAGTGAAAATTATAGACCTGAAAGTCTCCCCGAACATGGAAAAAAGAAACGAACAACCCTGAAACGAGGATCGTGAGGAGAGACAAGGAGGTGGAAGAGATGCTGCGAGAAATTAGGGAAACCAAGGATTTGAAAATCAAAGGAGAGTAAGATATTTCCCCCTAAATCTCATAGGTGAGCAACATGATCTCTTTGTTCTCCCTAAGGGCACTCTAAGAGAATTTTCTGGAGACGAAGCAATCAATGCAAAGAGGCATCTGCACTTATTTCTTGATGTTTGTGATTTTCACCGTGTTGATTACGATGATGTCATGGCAAGGTTATTTCTACAAACCTTATCAGGAAGAGCATATGAATGGTATAAAACATTTTCCAATAGATCAATTCGCTCATTTAATGACCCCAAAGCTATATTCTTGACTATGTTCGCCCCTCCAATTGCTTATCATACCCTTCTCACCGATTTCACCCAAATTGGTATGAGGAAGAATGAAAGGATATGAGATTTCAATTTCAGGTTCAACAAAACCTTGAGTAGAATCCCAAAAGATAAAATACAAAATGACCCAATCATTCTCAGTTGTTATAATAATGCAATGCCCCCGAATGTGAAATATGCTATCAGAACATCCCAAATAGATACCTTGGAGGAGGAAATGATTAAAGCCACTGATATGGAAGAAATCATGATTGAAACAAGTGCCTACCCTGACATCATATTGGGAAGAGTACAAAGACAACTTGGGGAATTAAGTATTGATAATCAAGGAGCTTCCAGTTTAAGAAAGAATGAGGAATATAAGCCTCGACCAGATCAAAATTAAACAATGGGAGGAGGATTTTTCAGGGGAACCATACCTGATGTAAAGGTTGACCCTACAGCGGCACAGGAAACGAAGCAAAAAAATGAAATTGCATAGATGAATAGAACTATCAAGAAAATGTAGTACGAGATAACCAGGTTGAGAAGGGGAGATAATTACATGCCAAATCCAAGAATTTCAATCCTAGAGAAAAGGAGAAACCCTCCCCCAGAAAATAGAGTGATATTTGAGAACATGGATAACCCACAAAGACCAAGGGTTCCCAGACAACCTACTCCAAATGTGGTTGTTTTAGATGATGTCTATGACGAGCAATTAATTGAGCAAGAAAATTATTATTCACCTGATGAAAGCTCTGAAACCGTGCAAATTGACGGATGTGAGACGTCCATGTATATTTTTGAAGAAGGTGACAACGATCCCAATTCTCAAGAAAACGTTGCCCAGACAAGAGGATTTGTAAATAGACCAAAAAATAAAGGCGACTCTGACAACAAAAAATAAAAATAAAAGGAAAATGAAAAAAAAATCAAAAAGTGTCGAATGAGAAAGTGACATATGGAAATGGAACTAAAAGGAAACACCTGGTGTCAAGCTCCACTCAAATGGCATATAATATTGTGGAGGACCTAAGTAAATTAAGGATAACTTTTCCCTTTATGGAAGTGGTGAAGATTCCCCACCAAAGACATAATATTTTGAAGTTGTTGGATGATCCGTCTGAAAGAGATGAAGCTGTAGTTACTAGTCCAAAACAAAGAAAGATCCCGTCAACTGCCAAGCTGAGAGGTAAAATTTCACCCTTCTATATTTCAATTGAAAATCATGATGTTTCACTACATAACTGTTTAGTTGAGACTGATGCGACAAATAATATAATGCCACTTGTGGTCATGGAGGAATTGGGCATGAGTTGCACTAAGTATTATGAAACTGGTGAAATCATATATGCAATTGATTCTAGAAAAGTGCCATCTTATGGAGAAATCAAGGATTTTTATGCTTGGATTACAACAGCCCCCCATATCATTACGGTCTTCAATAATATTTTGGGAGACCTTCCCCCAGCATATGGATTTGTTCTCTGAAGAGACTGGACATCTATTATCGGAGGATATATAATGAACGATGGAAGTTGTATGATGCTACCATGCAAAGAAGGATTAATGATTAAGGTACCCCACGAATCTAGAAAACCATTCTCATTCAAGAAGAAGGACAATGAATTGGTGGAGGATTATATAGATGTCGGGATTGGAAACTATGATATCCTAGACGTAGAACATGATGACAGCCTAGAGAAATTTCAAGGTACGAAGAATCAAGAATGTTTGTTTGAAGGCTACTGAAGGATGTCATTCGACGGGGCATGTTCAAGGTATGGAAATGGAGTTGGAATTGTTCTTTTAAGTCCAGATAATATTATGCATCCACATGTCGTGAGACTGGAATTTTCATGCACTAATAATGAGGAAGAGTATGAAGCTTTGATTCAGGGGATGATCCTCACACAGGAAATGAAAATAGAACATATAATTGCAACTGGTGACTGAGAGTTGGTCATCATTCAAGTTACCCAGAGGTACAAAATAAAAAAGGAGAGACTCAAATTATATTTCAAAAGAGTTAACGAATTGATGGAATCTTTCAGTTCCTTCAACATTTCTTTCATTCCAAGGGACAAGAATCACAAGATAGATTCATTGTCCCTAGCAGCCTCATTTTCAAACCCATACGATGTCCAAAGAAAAATGTATTTCCAAGTAGAAAGATCTTTTTGATCGTCTGCACCTGATAACATTGAATACTTGCAAGTATTTTAGAACGATGAACAGCTAGAAAATTTTTTGTTAAATGATGATGACGATGATGAAGATGATCGCTTGACTGCTGTCCACAGAGACTGTATACAATATGAATCTATTTTTATGAAATATGATCATGATAAGAATCTCCTTGAATAAGTTTCAGTTTGAAAGGCGCAAGAAACGAGAAAAGCCAATATTGGAACTGATAGTTCCTCAAAATATGTCAACTTGGGAATTGATTGCACCACTGAGGAAGTTGATCAATATGTTTCCTTATTCAAAGAATATATCAATATGCCTACTTGGACCTATGATGATTTAAAAGATTATGATAAAACTGTATTCCATCATATCATTCCTTTAAGGGAAGAAGCAAAGCCAGTGAAGAAAAAAATAAGGATGATGAATCCCAAGTTGAAACCCTTGGTAAAGATTGAATTGGAGAAATTGAAAAAGGAAGGAATAATTTATCCCATTATAAATTCATAATGGATTTCAAATCCATTGATTGCAAGAAAAAATATCGGGGAAATACATATGTGTGTCGACTTCAGAGACCTTAACAAAGAAAGCATAAAGGATAACTTTCCTTTACCTAATATGGAGTTTCTTTTCCAACAAGTTACTGGATCGGCCTACATGTCCATGTTGGATGGTTTTTCTGGATATAACCAGGTCTTAGTGGCTTAGGAAGATAGGGCAAAGACAACATTTATCACACCTTGGGAGACCTATGCTTATGCTAGAATGCCCTTTGGTTTGAAGAATGTTGGACCCACATTCCAAAGAGCCATGGATCATGCATTCAGTGGATTGATAGGAACGTTTATGGAATATTATAAATATGAATTGATGGTGCATTCAAAGAAAATGGATGATCATATCCATCATTTGAGAAAGGTTTTTGAAAGATGTAGATTATATGGTGTCTCTCTAAATCCAAAGAAATGTGTGTTCACTATGACTCAAGGAAAACTGTTGGGCCATATTGTATGCAAGGAAGTGATTTACATAGATACGGAAAGAGTTAAAACAATAAACAAGCTCAACCCCTCAACATCCAAGAAGGGAGTCCAATCATTCTTCGGCAAGATCAATTTTGTGCGAAGATTTGTTCCTAATTATGCAAGTATCATGAAGTCGATCAATTTGTTGTTGAAAAAGGAGCAGAGGTTTGAATGGACAATAGATACTCAAGAGGCGTTCAATAATATCAAATGAGAAATCACTACCACTCTTGTCCTCATTAGTCCAGAATTTCAAAGATATTTCATCATCTATTCATTTTCTACAGAGACAGTTGTTGCATCCATTCTCTCTCAGAAAAATACCAAAGGAGAAGAAATCCCAATATGTTTTATAAGTAAAACCCTACACGACTATGGGTTGAGGTATTCAGAACTAGAGAAGCAGGCCTTGGATCTTGTAAAAGAAGTGTCACACTTTCAGATGTACATATTGAACTCCAATGTTATTGCTTATGCCCCCTCATCTCCAGTGAAGATGCTTCTAAATCAACAATTGAGAGAAGGAAAATGGGCTAACTGGTTGGAAAAGATACAAGAATATGATATCGATATTAAGCCTTTAAAAGCTATCAAAGGACAAGGTTTATGAAACTCATTGCGAACGGAGATTCGGTTGACAAAATGATTTCAATTTCAGCTGGAGAACCATTGGTTGACTCAGAATGGTACAGAGATATTATATTCTACTTAAGGTCCAGGTGATTTCATGTCACCGTGAACCCCAAGGAGCGAAGAACATTGAAGATGAAGGCAAATCAATATGTGTTTATTTCCAACATACTATTCGGGAGAAATTATGATGGAATACTACTTAGATGCATTGATGAAAACCAAGACCAAGAATTGATAAGAGAGTTCCATGAAGGAATATGCGGTGGATACTTCACCCCTACTACCACTTCCCACAATATAATAAGGACTATATTCTACTGGCCATCAATGTTTAGAGACTCATATGCCATGATAAGGAAATGTATGTGTTGCTAGCAATTTTCAAGAAAAATGAAGAGATATCTTATGCCCTTACAGACCGTAATTGTGGAATAACCATTCTCTTGATGGCGACTTGATGTTGTTGGGCCAATTAATCTGAAGTATAGCAAGGGGAATATATATATATCCTCGCGGTGACAGATTACTTCACAAAATGGATGGAATCAGTGGCATTAAAGAAGGTTGATGATGAAGAGCTAATTAAATTCCTCAAAGACAATATTATGTCGAGATTTGGTGCCCCGGATAAATTTATCACAGACAATGGTTCAATCTTCATCGGATTGAATTTTAAGGAGTTTTTTGGAGAATATGGAATCATCATGGGCCAATCATTGAATTATTATCCACAAGGTAATGACCTTGATGAATCTACAAACAAAACATTTGTGCAGATACTGAAGAAAACTATTGAAAACAACCACATGAATTGGCATATGAAGCTTACAGATGCATTATGCGCAAGAAGAAAGACTCTGAAGGATAGCACAGGGATGTCTCCATATCTATTAGTTTATGGGAAAGAGTCAAAAATGCTGATTAGACTTGAGCTAAATGTGTTGATTTATGTGATTAATATCGAAGATACAAAAGATAGTTCACCCATTCAAAGGAGAATCAATCAGTTGTTGAAGTTGGAGGAAGAACGAAGCAAAGCATTGAACCGAACTTCTCAGAGGCAAAAGAGTGTCAAAATATATTTTGATCAGAGAACAACTATAAAGAATTTCCAGAAATGAGAGTTGGTGTTACCTTGGAACAAGGCCAAAGAGAAACCATCCATGAATACAAAGTTCGAAGCACTCTGGATCGGACCATATGTCGTGAGAAGATCTTGGGTTTTAACTCCTATATGCTCCAAGACATGAAGTGTAAAATATTAATGTTGCCTGTCAATGAGAAACATTTGAAAGGTTTCTTCTCTTCAGACTTTCTCATTCTCATTGTACATAATTTTATTTTTTCAGTTTGTATATTCTTACTCTGACTCCATAGCCCAATGGGCGAAAGCACCTGGTCACGAGAGATTCTAGATTCTTGACAACCCACGGGGGGTAATCATCCCACAGTTGGAGCCTCTTGTTGAGATCAATTCCTGCTTCTGAAATTTCCCTCCCCTTTTATATTTTCCCAACTTCTTCTCTCTCTTTCTTTTTCCTCTTATATACTTACCCAAATTCCCCTTTTTCTTTTTTCCCTTCTATTCTCCCTTTCTAGTTCTTATACTTAGCTGTTTTTCCAAAACGACGATTTCATGGGTTGGTGGACTCATAGATCCTCATCTCCATCAACACTCTCACATCATAAGTCTGACTGACCACTACATCATTCCATACTTAGCATCTTTTTCGTAGTCGCAAGTTCCAGGGTTGACGGGGTCAATATTTCATATCCCATGTTCTATGATATTCATTTTGCATCCAAAAGTTTTGCGATCTACATTTTGACCATTGGACCCCCTCCAGATCCTAAGTATCTCATCTCTCTTATACTGAGTCCAATCGATCATGCTACAACACTTAGCCAATTCTTGACCTTCTGCATCAGTGGGATCGTAGGTTTCCGACTTGGTAGGTTCACAAAAATCTCAAATCATATTTCTCTCTCGTCCGTCCCCGCCACCTTCGCGCTTTTACCAATACACATTTAGTATGGTTTAATGATAATAACTCAGCATACAGGTCCCGTAAAGATTGTCATTAATAGGTGAAGAGATTGAGGAGATTTCTAATTAAACCACATTAAAGCATGATTTGAAAAATATTATATTATACCTCTCAAGCGCTCGTTTCAAATATTATCTGGATCAAAAGAACGCTCTTGTCAACTTATGGTAGCAACAACTCGACATCATTTATATGGATATACTTTGAACATTTTTGGATGAGAGGACCAGAACTTTCAGTGGTCCAGAGTGTACTCTTATTATTCATCCCCTTCTGCTCAAAAGGAAGTAATTTGGACGTCTGGAATTACACGCAGGTTGTTTTCCAGAATTTTTTTACTGTAAGGAGTTGGTTTCCTGGTGTGCGGAGAAGTATATACCAAGTCAGCGGATAATTCCACTCCAGGACCATTATCCCATTATTCTTTCGCCTCAAGTATTCTGTAATATGTTGAGACTCCCAGAGCCAACACTCACCTTCAAGGGTGAAGATTGTAGATACTTATTGAAAAAACATGACAACGACCTGGATATCTTACCTAAAATTCTTGAAGAATCTTGTGGCCATCACTGAGGATATTACCAGACTGCAGATCATCTTGTTCTAAAACCCATTTCAGGAAATTTCCTAGTTATTTACCAGAGTTATGGGCCAAGAGAATACTGCTAGCATTTCCCCCATGATTCTTTACATCGTGTATTTTACTGTCAAGGAGCAGGTTGTCTTCGATTAGGGGAAGTTGATTTCCATTGAAATATATTCCAAATTGTCTCAATATAAAAAGGATAAGAAATTATTTATTTCTTCTTATTTGGTTTTCGCAATAGCACACTGCTATCAGTTTCCTAAATTATCTATATGCAAAAAGGTGAATTGTGAATTCGACCTTGTGACCTTTTGGTACCAAGTGTTATGGAGGCACAAAGCTTCCCTACATTTTTATGAAGTTTTCAACGACTTCGTCTAGGTTTTTAAAGCGTTATTGTTTGGACGAGATACCCCAAGAATATATGCTCAAGCTAATAAATTCCTGGATAGAAAGGGGACTTTGGAACAAATGGAGAATTACAATGTCATTAGGATTTTTGGTTCTAAGGAAAATCCTTCCTTTCTTCCATGCCATATATCTGACAAAATGTTTGTCACGGAATTTGCAAGGCAATATAACTTTTGGCTGCACTTTTTTCATGAAAAATGAAAAAAGAAATTTATACCATTGCCTTAGAAAGTTGGGGATTTTGTATTCAGAAATATGAACAAAATTGATGAATTTGCTAGCCACTTCCACAACTTGAATCTCAAGTATGCCGAAAATATTAGAGGGTTTGACCCTAATGGAATATTTTTGGAACATATGTTAACAATGGGTTTTATCATTTCCTTTATCCATATCGTTCTAGGAGAAGAAGAAGATAATAACATGGGTATTCCTACCCACATTGTTGGTGACGTAGAGATGGTACTCAGTACCAATGAATTGTATAAATAGGGAGGAAAAAGTCACAGCGAGAAGAGTGTCCAATACCCAACTATTACTCCCAAGACTTCAACACCTCAGAGAAGTGCTCCAGTGGCCCGCCCATCTAAGAAGGTAACCAACAATAGTTCAAGTGCAGGAGGAGACAAGAATCCGCCTACAGGAAAAATTGAAATCTCCCATAAAGTTCCTCTTAGGAAGAAGATTGTACAAGAGGAAGAAGAGCATCGTGTTGGAAGTGACATCAATAACTTCTCCCTAGAGTATATGGAGCTCGAAGCTGACATTGAGAAGATGTTCCCTAACATTGACCAGCCAAGAGGCGCGGCACACTAGAACTAGTCATTGGAAATTATTGAGAATGAGATATTTGATGAAGAAGAATCATTTGTATTTCAGAGTGATGTCTTTGAAAGCGAGTCTAAAAAATTAATTATTGAGAAGAGTGATGTGAAGAATAAAAAGGGAAATCTCGTTCAAAGGTTAACCTAAAGAATATGTGGCCTTCCCAGGTATCCAGAATCCATAGAGCCATTAGTGACGCATTGGACAATTCCATTGGCAGTATCGAAGAATAAAATACAAAGTTGAAGGAAAGGATTAAGGAACTTGAAGAGACCTTTATGCCTCTTCCACTCCCTTCTAGCCCTTTGGAAATTTTCGGACCTACCATGCCCACAACCAGAATAAAAGGATCCTCAATCTTACTCACATCAGCCAAGAGTAATGTGGACAATAATATCAAGAAAAGAATAGCACTGATTACAAAAGCTTGGGAAATTTCAAAGACCATGATTTCTTTTGGCTCGAGGGGCATGCCTTCCTTGAATATCTACAGGCCAATCTAAAAAATGAAGAAGGTTTCTACCTTGATGTAGTGGTACCCTTTGGTATTAAAGTTACTAACATGCCAGAGCTAAAGAGAAGACATGAATACCTTCCCTCTCCAAGTCAGATCAAGCAGTTGAATCTCTACTGGAAAGAGAAAATAAAGAACTTGAACAACATCTTTCAGGCATGCAATTAGGCCATAACAAGGAGAGAAGAGATATTCAAAAGACTCACAGAAGTGGACCTAGCCAGAATCACTAACGAGGTCCAAGATCCCAAGTTGATCCTCAACTCGGTGTTCCTAACAAAACAACAGTTTGATGAGCAGGTTGAGAT
This sequence comes from Picea sitchensis, assembly GCA_010110895.2. Classification (NCBI taxonomy): domain Eukaryota; kingdom Viridiplantae; phylum Streptophyta; class Pinopsida; order Pinales; family Pinaceae; genus Picea; species Picea sitchensis. Next base: position 84,436 of record SNQJ01S0065418.1, on the reverse strand, counting down.
TTTTAAAGGATTAGCGATTGAAAAATTCTATGGCATAGTTGTATATGATGAGAACGCCATAGATAACTGGCTAGTAGATTATTCCGTGAAAAATCAAGATATTGAAGAAGTATTACATGGCATTTCCATTGATCTTCGTGACTTGGAGGGTGAGCTATTCAATATTAAAATCCGACATGAAATCAATGTGGCACCTATGAAAAGTTACATCGAAGAGTGGTTCAAGAAGGCTATCGACAAGTTGACACATGAAGGGCAAGAAGCAATTGAGACAGTTCCTATAACCTTCAATGACAACGATAAAAGGACATCAACAAGCAAATGAAGACATGATCGACCATCATAGTAAGCTTATAATGATAATATCCTTCTTTTCTTTATCGTGTCCTTCATCCAATTATTCCACCTCTTTCAATAGAAAGGTTTAACTGAAGATTGATAACTCATTTTTTCTTCTTACCAGGTCTTGTTGATCCTTCTACCGCCCACTGTCTTCCTTTTGAAATCTTATTTCTTGTATCTATTTGCTTTATGGTCCATGGGAGCCCCAATCCTAGTATTTAAGATGAACGTATTTACAATTTCAATAATATGTAATGAACTATATATTTTTTCGAAATTTAAAGAGAACTACTTCGGGAAAAATCTCGACTGTGCTTTGTAACCCTGTTTTCACAATATAAAGTATTTGAGGTTGATCTATCAATATTTTTATTTGTGTTTCCCATGTATCCAGTCTATTAATGTTCTCTTGTGCATGCAGATCATCTTCTTTTTTATTTTATGTCAATAAATCTTTATCTTAAACTATGATGGATGTGAGGAAATTTTTCTTATTTGCTTAAAATGTGTGTTCATGTGTTCGATTCCTAGTCCTTTCTCAGGAACTTTCCTTTAGAAAAAAAAAAAAAACATTTTCCTTTTATCACATTATAATATTTTTTTTCTTTGAATTACTGCAACGAACTTCTGTCAAGTCCAACATTTTGAATATTTAAAAATCTAAAGAAAATCTAAAAGAGGAGTACCACCTCTATAAAAACGCAGGGAGATTCACATCCTTGTGAGGTTGTCGTTTCATTCCTAACGGATTCAAGCGTCAATATGTCTCTATGACAAACCTCTCTTTTCCTATCACTCTAGTTGCAACCTTATATATTTGTATGTTCCCCATGGGGACAACCTTGACCCATAGGTCAATTACATAATTCGATCATAACTAACTTTACATGTATTTACAGGTCCTCGAGTCAATTGTTATAGTTCGTGGTTTTATAAACATGCCTTCGCAATCTGCATTTGATGATGGGGCACCATGTGTCCCTAGAGGTTTGGAGAACGTGTTTGTTGAGCACACACTTATACTTAGGGGGGGTGAATCAATATAAGATAATTTTTTACTTTTTCAAACATTCATTAACTAGAATAAAACAATCACATTTCTGAACATGGAAATTCTTTCACGAGAAAACCACAAAACTTTTCTTTATAATTATTTTTAGGCACCAACCTACTAGAGACACCAATCCCCACTGGTAAAAATCCTGGTAGGAACCAACTTACTCTTACAGATCTTCGTAGACACCAATCCCCACTGCTAAGCACCAACTTAGCAAGAGACTCCAATCTCTTACAAATTATCATAGACACCAATTTACTGGAGACATCAATCCCCACCGCTAAGAACCAACTTAGCAAGAGACACCAATCTCTTACATATATTTGTAGAGACCAATCCTTTCCGCTAAGCACCAACTTAGAAAGAGACACCAATATATTTGTGCGAGTTGCACCAACCTTCATTGAGTCTGCTTGCTACTCCTGCCTTCACTAGGTTTGCTTGTTGTTTCTACCTTAACCATCTCTACTCACTACTGTTTCCTTCACCATGTTTTCTCACTACTTCTTCCTTTACCAGGTCTGACCAAAATTTGAATTTCTAAATGGTAACTTTCTCAAACCTTGTTATTTTGGGCCTCTTCCCAAGAATGAACTTGTATAGGATGATACGCATCCAATTTTGTAAATGTGATTATGAAATTGCTACCTAAGATACTTATGTATGTCTCCTCTGTTCTATGAAATTTCCATAGTTTGAAGAGTCCCAGAAAAGAATTTATAGTGAAAATGCCAAGCCGACCTCTTTGAAACTGATTTCAAGATCATTCAATAACCCTAACTTCTACAAGACATATCTCAGAAAGTACAACGAACCAACATTTGCAAAATTTCAAGGTTTGAAACATCCTAGAAAATAAGTTATAGTGAAAGTGTCAAGCTAACCTGTTTGAAACTAATTTTAGGAGCATTCAGGAACCCTAACTTCCACAGGGCATATCATTGAAAGTATAGAAAACCAACATCTGGAAATTGTACCACATGTACACCAATATTGCTCCTCTGTCTCTTCCAAATTTCAAAGTGTGAAACGTCTTAAAAAACAAATTATCCTAAAAATGATGAGATGAACTGAAACTGATTTCGCAATTCAATCTTTGCTAATCCATTTTTCACAGACACTCTTTTTCTCAATGCTTTCCCTTTTTATACTTTTTCATTGATCTGAAAATACCAAACGAGTTCTCATACCAATTTTAACCAAAATATCAACAAACTCTGCGATCAATTCAGCCCAAAAAGTTCTTAGATGTAAATATTTATTAAATACACATAATCATCCAACCAGATTCGGGAAAATGAAGATCGCTTGACTATTTACAAAATATCATGTGAATGTCTTACTTGTCCATAAACCCATAAACTGGTGAATAACTTGAACTATAAATGAGATGACACAACAAAAAATAAAAGAACTCAAATTACATATGTAAATGGAATACATCATTGCATCTTCAAAGTCCCTTTAAATAGCATGATTGTTCTTCATCATCTCAAAATACCAAATTACATTACAATATGGACTTATAAAAAGCCAATTTATTGAAATCTCTTTAATTCCACTGCTCAAAAACAGAATTTAAGGACTTTACCATTGAATTTTTTGCAAAATTATGAGAAATTTGATTATTAAGTTGGCCAAATTCTAAACAAGGGCCAAAATATCCATGTTTACACGTATAACGAGACTGTGTCACATACATGAGAAACTAAGATAAGAATTTTATGAATGACTTATGATCACATAATAGACTGCGAATTCATAATCCTTACGGAAAAAAAAAAAAACAACGAGTATAAACATGATTACCTTCGAACAAAATACCTTATGGCATGCAAAATGAGATAATGCCAAAAACTTATCGATCTCTTTCATCCACTTCAAGATAGTTCATACCTCCTCAAGGTTTGTGCTCGCATTAGAATGAATCGACCTCAAAATTTGTTTCCTACATTGGGATCCGTGCACATTGGGTTTTGTTCCTCCATAGGAATGTGTGTGACCTCAGAGTCTGTTCCCATTAAATAGGCCATGGCCCCAAACCTCTCATCTGGATTCCATGGCAACTTAATACTATTTATAGCGGAATCTCTGCTAAGCATAATATAGTTAAGACCTTGTATGGTGGCGTGTTGGTTGTGGCGGCTATGTTAAGACTTTGGCGGCTATGGAGGTCATGGGGTCAAATCCTGTTGACTCTAAAAAATTTATACAATATATACCAATATTGGCCAATGAGGGGTTGCCACGTGGCAACCTCTTATTGGTTATCCAATGTCACATGTCAACGAACCATTGGTCCATTTGGATTGTACCATAAGCCCAGTCAGCTACCAATTAATATGCCACATCGCCTGTATGTTTTTATTTTCATATGTCACATCACCTGGTGACGTCATCCTTTGACTTGACCTTTGACTTTGCCTTATTTGACCTGAACTTTGATTGCTCATAACTTTTGCATACAAGTTCTGTTTGACTTGTCATTTGCACCATTGGAAAGATGACAACGAGCTCTATGCATTGATGTCATTTTCGAGATAATTAGAGATGGTCAAAATTTGAGCATTTATGGATCCTCTGGGATCTTTGTGAGCATTTCAGACCCTTCTGGACCTCTATGAGCATTCCTTAGATCCTCATGGATCATTCATAACCCTTCATGAAGGGACATGTCCCTTGATTAAATAATTAATTTCCAATACCATGGGAAAATACCCCAAACCCATGGGTTTGAAACCACCATTTCACTTTTTAGTTTTTCACATGCACCCATTTTTTAATATACGTGTAGACCTATATATATAAATCAATCTTGGAAATGTTGTGTGTATTGTAATGTTGTAATATGACATTAATGACATCACTAATTCTTTTACATCAATGACAATAATACCAACAGTGTTTATTGCAAACCGTCAAAGAGGAATCAGAATGTCGATGATAATTGGTTGCAGTTGGAATTTCGACGAATGTCGGGGCACCAAGAAAAAAAACTAACAAAATTTTGATAATTACTTAGTAATTTTCAATGGTGCGATCAATTTTATCCCTACCATCAAAACTTTCTATCAGACATAAACACTAAATTTAATAGTGCATATTGATTGCATAAAGATCAAGGAAAAAAGACTAAGCCAACGGAAAAATGGATGAAAGGAAAATATTGCATTGCATTACTTTAAAAATTACAAATAAATTATTATACAATTTTAAAATAGTGTTTTCTTATGGCATTACAAAGATTCAATGAAACAGATGAACAAGAAATTGAAAATGCATTTACTCCCATGAGTAGGCATGGGGCTCTTGCAAACATGGAATAATACAAAAATCTTGGAAGCATAATGAAGAGGAACGACTAGTCAATGCAGTGTCTTCATAGTCATAACATTTACAAAAAGAACATAAAAAATACTAAGCCATAGGAAAGATTAGTCAATGTAGTGTCTTCATAGTCATAACATTTAAAAAAGAACATAAAAAATACTAAGCCACAGGGAAAATTAATGAAAGTGAAATCTTAAATTGATTTATTTAAAAAATTGTGAAGGAAAAGAAACTCTATGATCTTAACCTTCTCTTTACTCAACCCTCTCTTTACTCAAGAGACTTTCATATATATCTTAACTTTTCCCGGGGTAGATGAGAATGAGCAAAAAATTTAACTACATTAATTACCTTTAGATTAATGTACCTTCAGAGACTACAACTTGATTTGACATTAATTAAATTTAGATTAATGTACCTTCAAAGACTACAACTTGATTTGATTTACCCATTAATTACCTTTAGATTAATGTACCTTCAGAGACTACAACTTGATTTGACATTAATTAAATTTAGATTAATGTACCTTCAAAGACTACAACTTGATTTGATTTACCCATTGCTTGATATAAACACAAAGTGGGCCTATGGTTATTTCCTCCTTCACAATGAGTGAAAATATTTCTTCTCCAATTCCACATAGGATGCCATGTTATTATTTAGCTACCAAGCTATTCTCTACATTGTCCACAACGAAGTATATGATGCATCTCCTTAATTTTGTTCCCAGAACAACCTTGGCTACATTCAATTTAAATTCAAAATCCTCTTTTGTGAGAATTTTATAATCCTATACAATAGCATTAAATGTTTCATGGTAACTTTCAATTAAACATAAAGTCTTCTTTTCTCCATCTCCATAATGTCACATGTTATGACCCTTTGCTGCAAGAAATCAATTCTAATAGCTCTATGGGATAGCATAGTTGGTAAGACGTGTAAATACTCTCTCGGTCGGGGGAAAGGTCATGGGTTCGAGCCTTGTGTCCATGGGATCACGGTTTAGCATCCCATATCATCCACGAAGTAGAGAATATATTGATTAAAATATGGTAAGAATCATTTTGAATTAATAAAATTGCATATATCAAATGTTAATATCGCATAATCTATTTTTAATAAGAGTATTTAAGGGTGTTGCATCTATTTTTCATTAAAAGAAATAATTTTATCAAAATCTAAAATGGTTGATTTTCGATGATGATAAACTGGAAACATCAAATTTGTAAAATGTGTAACCTTCTTCTCTTTAAAAAATAATCATCATGTTAATATTAATCTAACATATATTGCTTACTATGAATGATTTAGATTATATATGACATGATAATTGTGAACCGCTAATAAACTAAGAGGAGAAGAATCGTAACCATTATTTTAATCCAAAAAAATAAAACACATAAATTCTAATAGTCTTCCTTCACCTTTATGTTTTCTCTATTACTACCCCCACCCCCACATATGTTTTCTCTATTACTCACCCCACCCCCACCCTCATATATGAGGGTGGATATTGGTCCAAATATATTGGGTCGGATCCTTAATTCCACACATAACTCTGCAAACATCCGACATCTTGAATGTACTCTCTTCCCCTATACCTTCTACCGCTTTGTATTGAACAAAAACTCGATGAGTTTTTTCATTGTGCCGAGAGGTGCATTCTACAACCCAATATTAGGTTTATGTGTGATTTCACGCCTAAACTCAACGTCAAGCTGACACGTGTGACTCTTAAATAATAATAATAATAAATTAAGTAAATGAAAATTGTATATGTTGGCTCTAACCTTTTGCAAAATGAAATGGGTTAAGGAGGAAGGGTTTACACCTCGAGAGATTTGATCCCTCTCGACACTTCGTAAAACCAGAGTTAAAATGGGTCTATGTTGGTCTTAGCATAACAACACCCATATAGAATCCCCTCAATGCTTCTATTCTACTTCCTCTCTACATGTGATTCATATGCAAAATGCCAACATGAATTTAACCACTGAAATCAATCCAATTCAAAAACCTAATGTTATACACAATTGAGCTATCATCTCTTTTTTAATAGTTTAAATGTGTATAGCATATGTTACTTGGTGATGTGTATAACATATGTTACTTGGAAATCAAATAATGATAAGTTAAATTTTATTTTTTAATATATATTAAATATTTTCTTGACCGTGGTAAGATAATAGGTTGTGTTAGAAATCTATATCTTAATGTATTTTTTTTAGGCATTTTCAGTGGAATCTTGGTGAAATCTTCATTTTTTTTTGGTGTTTAAATTGCATTTTTGAATATATAAATGGATTCAGCACCCTCAAAAACCTTTAAAGAATTCAAATTATATAGACTTAATCACTCAAATCTAAAGTTCCAACAATAAAAAAATAATATCCATAAAAACTCCAAAAAATCACTAGTTTTTTTGTTTTTTTTTTAATAATTTTAAAAATATTGTTAAAATAAAAAATTTCAACTCATAATAAACTCAAAACAGAGTTTAACAATAAATTTTATTATTATTTAAACTTTAATTAATTTTTAAATGATTTACTTACCATTCAAGGTATAAGGATGCCTAAAATACATTTTCTTTTTTAAATAAATGCACGGAGTACCTATTTCATAAGCTTTCTTAACTTCTTATGTTTTATAAGAAAGCAAATTTTGCGCTTACTCTGATGCATATTTTAAAGAGCAATTGTTTTTATTATTGTGGTTAAATTGAACTTTGGATAAAAAACAAAAATAAAAAAATCATGTTGATATTATAATTAATTTTAATTTTACGTAAATATAAGTAACATGTTTTTCATTTTCATTAATTGTTAAAGACCATTTTACATTAGTCAAAGATAATTTTAGTTAACTGTTTTGTGTAGATAATTGATATGGATAATTTTAAATAATTTTAGTTGACTGTTTTGGGTAGATAATTTTAAATAGTGAAATAATTATTTGTCATTATTTTAATAACGATTGATTTTGTAATAAATATAAAATGATTTCAATTTGAGAACAAAATCTTCTATTAGGTTCATTATGAGAGGATCGATCTTAATTTAAATATTTTATGAATTTGATTTTTTCAAAGTAGTTCAAAATAATAAAAAGAGAAATTGATATTTTTTCTTTTATTTATTTTTTAATTATTTTAAATTAATGAAAAATTAAATTACAATAAGCATATTCAAGTTAAGTTGCAATCAATATATTCAAAAATGTTAAATTCAATTTTAATTTTAATAATTTAAAATTACAGTTTAAACAAAATATTTTATAACTAAGTTTAGATGATGAAAAATAATCAAAATAATAAAACATTTAACTTTCATAATTTTGGACTAAATCACAACTTTATGACAATTATTATTGGATGACTAAATAATTTTGGGTGAGATCACAATTTTACATTGTTTAAAATGCATTTTTGAATGTATAAATTAATTTTTTTTTGGGTGAGATCACAATTTTACTTTTACATTGTTTAAATTGCATTTTTGAATGTAAAAATCAATTTCTAAGTTTTTAAGTTTCCAACAACTATCATGGAAATCTAATCACATAATTTTGGGGGAAATCACAATTTTAGACAACTATCATGGAAATTGATAAAGTAATTTTGAGTGAAATCACAATTTCACATTGTTTAGCATTTTTGAATGTATAAATTAATTCAACTCCTCAAAAACTCTAAAACACTTGAAATATATAATCTCAACCACTAAAATATGAAATTTATTAAATTTCAAATCACATTTTAGATAAAACTCCCATATTATATATATAGATATATATAAACTTCTCTTATCAATTGCATTGAAAGTTATAAAAAATTACTTTATCTTATCAATTGCATTGAAAGTTATAAAAAATTACTTTATCTGGTTTTACTTTCAAAAAAAACAAAAAAAAAAAAACACAGATCTTGCATAAAGTGCTGATAAGAATGATAGATGCCAAATCTATCACCATCATCTTTCATGACAAACATTAAATTAAAAATGTACAAATTGTCATAGGGCCATGCTATTATATTATTTTAATACCAAACTATGAATGACAAACATTAAATTGAAAATGTACAAAGTGTCATAGGGCCATGTTATTATATTATTTTAATCTCCAATTATGAAGAAAATAAATGACCGACCACCTAATATCAGAGGACATTGACAACTTTAGTCGTCATTTTCCAACATAGGTAGGATATTAGTCATTGACCTCACATCACCAAGGGCTCATAAGTCCATTAAGAGAACAAGGTGGAAAGGTGGCCCACTGACCATATGACCACACATTATTGTCCTACGATGCCATTATGGAGATGACGATGGATGGGAATGATCCCACATGGACAATGTCAGTTTGGATGTGAAAGTGGAGCTTATCTGCCAGGTGTTTAGTGGTTGCATAAGGTACTTGGGTAGGAAGGCCTAAGGGGTCCCCATCTTAGTAGGTGGACCTTATTTGCAAGGTGTTAAGAGGTTGCATAAAGTACTTGGTTAGGAAGCACAAGGGTCCCCAATGTAGGGACTTATGGTGGGGGAGACATCGAATTTGATTGTATAATGTTGTCATGTTATAAAGTATGTTAGTTTGATGTTTTAAATTATGTACTTATATGTATTATAAGAGTGAATGTATATTTTGGATTAGGGAGATTAAGAGTCTAATTTGGTAGAACTTATTTTGGTAAAGGTGTTGTATGGATTTATTTGAATAGATATAAGAATTTCATTTTGGCAGAGTTGTTGTATGGATTTATGGAATTCTATTTTGGTAGAGTTGTTGTATGGACTTATGAAGATAGATATAAAATTTGATTGCTTAAAAAATCTTATTTTGGTAGAGTTGTTGTTTGGATTTATAAGGATAGATGTAGAATTTGATTGTAAAATGTTGGGATGCTACAAAGGAAGTGATGTTGGTATGTTTTGAAAAAGGAAGTGATGTTGGTATGTTTTGAAAATTTCACCTACTTGTCATGCTATAAAGTATGTTAGTTTGATGTTTTAAATTATATATTTATATGTATTATAAGAGTGAATGTATATTTTGGGTAAGGGAGATTAAGGACTACAATTTGGGTAGAACCTATTTTGGTCGTTGTTGTATGGACTTATTTGGATAGACATAAGAACCCCCATTTTGGCAGAGTTGTTGTATGGATTTATGGAATTCTATTTTGGTAGAGTTGTTGTATGGATTTATGAGGATAGATATAGAATTTGATTACTTAAGGAATCTTATTTTGGTAGAGTTGTTGTTTGGACTTATAAGGATAGATGTAGAATTTGATTGTAGAATGTTGAGATGCTACAAAGGAAGTGATGCTGGCATGTTTTGAAAATTTCATTTACTTGTTAATTTGATAGTTTTGATTTAAAAAATTTGGAGATAAATTATGTGGAAAATTTTGAAACGTCCAAAATTTTGAATGGACACTTTACCCATCATGCGTGACAACAATAGTTTAACAATAAGAAAAGTGTATTGAGCTTTTTATTGTCCCTGATGATTCCTGATGATAGGTGGAGTGTCCACTTGAAACCTTGAATATTTCAAACTTGTCTACATAATTGATGTCCAAATTTTTTTTATGACAATTATAACTAATCATAAAATCATAAACACTTTAATTATTATATTTAATGATTAAAATAATTCATAATCAATATTTTAATAATCAAAATCCATTTTTTAAATAGTAATACATGGAACAAGTCTAATAGTCCAAATGCATAGAAAGTAGCTTTAACGGTAACCAAAATTTCCATAACTATTCCAAATGAAGTGATCTAAAATTTCCACCTTGATAATTATAAACAACAATTAAGATATTTGTTAATTTATAAATTTTCACTAAAAAAAATTGATTTTATATGCAAAGTTTGAGGGTGAATATTACGGGTTAAATTTCAAAAAGTACAAATTAAATCTTTAGATATTTGATAAATTTGAAATTTAAATGGATGTAGATTTTTTATTTTGTTGAGCCGTTGTTTAGGACATTTAAGTTGTTAAAATTATCTATAAATTTTGTGTGAGGGCACATCAACCTTTGGCATGTGTAACTCTACAAAAGAAGTCCTTGAAAACCAATTATATTAGTGGGATTTGACATTATAATTAAGAGTTTTTTTCTTTTTCTTTTTTTTTTTTTAAATAAAAGAGCATTATATTGATATTCACATATTTACGTGTCAATACAAAAACAAGAGTTTGCCACCTGCCCCACCACAACAGGGAAACTAGGACAGGTGGCCATCAGAATCAAGTGTATCTATGACTGTAACTGAAATTGTTTTTAACAAAAAAGATCAGAATGTTCTACTGTGCAGTGGTCATGGCCCACTGCGTTACAGAGCTTGACAGAGAATTTTAATTCTCCACAAAATTTACTAAAGCAAAATAAACCATAAAACCTAAGAGAGCTAACTTGGGCTCAACCGTCCTTGGGCGCTGTAGGTTGGGACAAAAAATTGTCCACGGGTTGAACATTGTTTGCTAGTTGGCGCAATGGTCATCGCGTCCATCAGGAGGTCCAAGCGATGTCCCAAGAAGTTTTGGATATGGACTTGGTCATCCATTTTTTGCCACAGCTCGAAGATGAGCTGAAGGTGCTCATCTGCAAATCGAATTGGGGTGGGCAGAGGCAGTTCCTCCGTCATGTCTGCATCCATTTCTTCCGCTGCGTCCATTGTGCCCCCTGTTTCCACTNTGGTCTAGAGAGTGGGCTCTTGGAGGGTCAATTTCAGGGTTGCAGTTGGGCGGAGGGGAAGAATTCTCGGGAGGGGGCAATTCTTCCATGAAAGGACCACTACCAAGGTCATTGGTGGGAATTGGGGTGGGGGGCTAGTTTTGCTGAGGCCTGAGACGACTGGTGATAATGAGGGCGAGCTGGGAGGGGGGGAGATGATTGCATCTAGTGAAGGCATTGTAATACAATGGGCCTCTCCTAGACTTGCCTCGCTCCCTGGGCATGATGTGAGCCTTGATGAACAAAGGAGGGATGGTCGTGGGCGGGCACAAAGCAAAAAGGCTATGGAAGATCCAGAGAAGGTCGAGGAGCAGACGAGCAAGATGCCAAGGAGGAATGAGAGAACGGTTTGGCATCCCAACCTTCATAGAACCTTGCGAGTTGACGTGGGTGTGAGACATGAAGGCCAAGGTCACTGCAAGCCTGGTGCAGGTACACCCAGCCTAGTTCATGCATGGCTCCCTTAATTCTCCTTAGAGTGCCCAACACACCCCCATTAAGCTGGAGTGAATACGGGTCATTCGAACTGGGGGGACGAGAAGCTGACAGCAGGGATTAATAGCTCCATGCGCTGTCTGGCACCACCTGGCTCCCATTATCGTCCACTTGTCACCCCATCCAAGGGACTACAATTAAAAGTTGTCTGGCACCACCTGGCTCCCATTATCGTCCACTTGTCACCCCATCCAAGGGACTACAATTAAAAGTTTTACAA
>SNQJ01S0065418.1:14615-30628 GCA_010110895.2 Picea sitchensis | reverse complement strand
TTTTAACTGGAATTAAACACATAATGATACTTATCTTTGAAACTGTAGTAACTCCACCAACTATGTGCATACCTTCCAAAAACCTCCCAGCCTTAGACCATGCTGCTCATCACGTTTAGCAGTGGGTCACCTTCGAGCTGGAACTAAGCTCCACCTAGGGCAAGGGAATCCTAGACTAGGCTAAGGTTATAGGAAAATTGCACAGAGCAACCGAAAGGATTCTCTCCAGGATCCTTCTTATGCCAACTACTCATAGAATCTCATTCCCCACATGCCTATTCCACCCAGGAGTATACACCTTCACAAGCACAGCCCATCGATGCTTCACCTCCCTCTCTAGGTCTCGACAACACGTCGGATCAGGAATTCTCATAGCTTCGTAGCTGGTGCTGGACTCTCTCTGGGAGAAAGCCACTTCCCAACAAACTCTCTCACCTGGATAGAGATTCTCACAGGCCTGAAAACCTACCTCTTCAACCACAGGCCTAACAAACGCTTCTTCAACTAGTCTCAACCCAATTCCTGCAAGGTGAGGATAACAACAACACAATTCCACTTAGGAAAAATAGAAGGCAACAACCCAAAGATAGTTCGGGTATGGACTCAGCTCTGCAAGGGTAGATAGGCTGGGATAACAAGATACACAGGTGACATGGCTCAATCCACGGGGTTGCCACTAGTCTTAGGGTGCGTTACAAGGAATCCACGCAGAGGTCGAACACATACTCAACTGTTCAGATAGAGGATGTGTCAGCTTCTCAGGAAAACATCACAAGTTGTCTTCATGGTTTCGGGTTTCAGAGTTGCGTGAGGTATGTAGAGATCAGATGCAGAGGCCACACTGTTCATAAAACAGATGCAAGAATGGAGGATGAACCTCCATCACGACTCAATTCTTGGGTTAAATTGCATGTCGCCCATGAAGCTGCATGCACTCCATCAAGTATGCGTTCCCTTTTTTTAGGAAATTAGGATAAAAATATACCTTTCACACCACTTTGGAATAATAATAATTATTATTCTCAAGGACTTAAGCCCCTAAGATTAGCCCCTCTTTTCAACCTTTCATCCCCCCTTTCCCTTACCCACCTTGTGGAAGCTTAGTCCCCCATCACTCTTTCTTCGTGGTCAGTCCACACGCAATGAAGTTTAATCTTTATTAATGTTTTGCATAATTACATATGCAAAAATAGGCTCCTGGCCTATAACACTTAGGCTCTCCATCCTAATAAACACATAAGCCCACCAACTTATCAATACTTGGCTCACCAACCTACAAAACATGATTACAATTCATAATATAACTGGGGCACGTCCTTGGGGTATTACATGCCACATCGCATACAAGATGTTTTTTATAGAAATAGAAAGTCAATACAACCACTGGTTGCATTTTTTGCATGACAAGAGAAACAAACAGTTCCTTCCTCTGCCCTGGAAAGATGGAAAGTTGGGGACTTCGTGTGCAGAAACGTCAACAAGATTGACGAATTTGCAGGCTATTTCAAAAACTTGAACCTAACATATGCTGAAAGGATAAAAGGGTTCGACCCTAATGGGATTTTTAGAGAACATTTACTATTAGTTGTATTTAGCATCTCTTTTATCCATAGATGCCCGATGGAAGATAAATACAGTGACGACAACACTCCTGCTTCTGACGATTGCAACGTAGAGACATTGCAAAGCGCAACTCAATTGTACAAACAATAGGGTAAAGTATATGGTGAGAAGAGTGCCCAGTCTTTGGTCAACACTACCAAGAGCATGACATCATAGAGCATCGCTTCAAAGACCCACCCCAGTAAGAAAGAAATCTATAAATCTTCAAACGAAGGAGGAGATAAGAACTTTCCTCATGCAAAAATTGATAGTTCTCACAAGCTTCCCCTAAGGAAGAAGAGAAAAAACATTGTAGGGCAAGCGGAAGAACCCGAAATTGAAAGTGAGCACATGCAGCTTGAATTGAAATTGAGTACATGCACAAAGTTCACCCGTCCGTGGATGCGATGAACCATAGTTCCACAATGGAAATAGCTGAGACCGACATTTTTTACGAAGATGAATCCTTCGTATTCCAGAGCGTTGTTTTTGACAATAAATCTAAAAGTGTAATCATTGAAAAGAGAGATGTAACAAATAAGAAACACAAATCTCATACAGAGATTAACTTTAGGAAAATGAGGCCATCCAAAATCTCCCAATTTCACCATGTAACCGATGATGCTCTTGATGATTCCGTTAAAGGAATTGAAGCAGAGAATTCCAGACTAAACGACGGAGTCAAGGAATTGGAGGAGGCTTTCATTGCTACCCCAAAGTTTGCCAATCCTTTAGAAAAAATCATGCCTGCTACCCCTGCAACCAAGTTAAAAGGATCCTCTAGACTTCCCACATTGTGTATAGCCATTGTAGAGAAGAAAATCAAGAAAATAATGTAGCTAATTACTGAAGCCTAGGAAACATCACAAAATATATCTTCCTTTCGAAAGAGGGAAAATGATTTGCACGAACATTTGCAGACGAATTTAAAAAATGAAGAATGTTTCTATGAATAGATGGTGACCCCTTTTTCCAAACATACCATCAACAACTCGGATCTGAAAAGAAGAGAAGAGGATCTCCCCTCCCCAAAGTGGACCAAACAATTAAAAACATGCCGACAAAAGAAAGTTAAGAACCTGCAGCTCATTGTTGAATCATGTGAACAAGCCATATCAGAGAAAGAATAATTATTCAGAAACTTGACCCAAATAGAATCCATCGGAAGTACCAACGAGGTTAAAGACCCAAACTTAATCCTCAAATCCTTGTCCTTGACCAAATAAGCCTTCAATGAAAAACTTGATATTTTAAAGCGGTTGTCTTTAGAAATTTTTTACGACATCCTTGAATATGGTGTATATGAGGTAGATAACTGGCTAGTGGACTATTCGACACACAATGAAGAAATTGAACAGGATCTGCATAGTGTTTCTATGGATCTAAGGAAATTAGAAAATGATCTTTTCGACATAGAAATCCGAGATGAAATCAACGTGCCCCCCATGAGAAGCTACATTGAAGAATGGTTCCAACGAAGATTGGACAAGCTCATCGACGAAGGGAAACAACCGATTGGCACGATTCCAGTGGTTTTCGACGAAAACAACAAAAACTGATCGGCTTCATAGTAAGTCTATACTGATCACATATTTTTTTATTTATTAATCTAGTTATTCTACCTCTTTAACTAGAAATCTCTAACCAAAGACTCATAACTTCCAATTTCATCTTTTCAGGTCTTCCTCTCTACTGTCGCACACTTCTTCTTTCTACAATCCTATTTCTTGTACTTATTTATTTTATGGTCTGCAGGAGCTCCAATCCCAGTCTATATGAAAAACACATTTAAATTTCCAGAAATATGGAACAGATTTCAGAAATATGTAACAAACATTATTAATTTTTGATAAATTTCAAAGAAAACTAATTCGGGAATGCAATTTGTTTTTTCCTTGAACTATGCTGGATGTCAGGAAATTGTGTTTATTATATTTGAATGTCTAATATCTCTCAGCTGAACCCAATTGTAAATGTAATGTAAGTGTACTTAAGCTGGTGAGATGTTTTGACATCATTTTGTAATGCACCTTTCATGGCATAGTGCACGCATGTAGTGCACAATAATGATGTAGTGTGCACATTTCCGGATACCGCGCGCAGTATGGAGGTCAGCGAGCCTTGTGTATATGATATGTGTTATAGGATGGTGAGCCAGTTATTATAAGTTGGGATGCTTATGTTTTGGAATTAGGCCAGAGATCCTAGATGTTAAAGGCCAGTGCGCCTATTTTGTATATGTCTCATGATTAATATAAAATACATCGTTGTGCGCAGACCGACCATGATAAAAGAGATGGGGGACTGAACTCCACCAGTTAGGGAAAGGGAGGGCCAAAAGTTAAGGGAAAGGGATAAGCTAAAGAGCTTAAGCCAAAAAGGAATATTATATTAATATTTCTTAAAACATAAAGTATGGATAATTATTTTTTCCTAAGTTCTAAAGTTGGGGACAAGTGGACCAAAGTAGCTTCCAACATGACAAGAGTCAAGTTGGGGACATGCATACATATCGTGGGGACTTAGCTAATTTTGACACTTCACCATCATTCTTACGATCATCTCTCCCATGATTCCTTCCATCATTCAATCATCCAGTCAATGATTCCTTGACCATTTCACTCACGCACTCTGTTATCCTTTAGACATTCACTTCACGGTATCTGAGCCTGTTTCCATAACCATTTTCGGTTGGTGTACCTGGTTAGATTGGGAGTGGGATTGAAGAAGCGGATTGTCAAGCCCGTGGGAAATTGAAGAGGTGGGTTGTCATCCTTGTGAGTAATTCTCTGAGCTAGAGAATTTCTGGGAATTGATTTCCTGAAGGTGCTAAACTATAGCTACAGTGCTCTGAGACTTCCTGTCCATCCTGTTGCTGAAGACCTGGAAGGGAAGTGGGGTAGACGAAGGACTGTTGATTAGAGAAGGGTCACACTTCCTTGGTTGGGACAGGCATGTGGAGAATGAGAGGCTGTAGGATGTTAGTTGAGTGAGCACATGAGACAGAGTCTTTCCTGTTGTCTATGAGCCTTTGGATTCGTTAGGAATCCCTTTACCCAAGTGGATTTTAGTCCCATCTCGAGGGTGACTCACTGTTGAGAGTGATGAGCAATGTATTCTAAGGTTGGGAGGTTCGTGGATGTTCTGTACACAGTTGGTGACAATCTTTCCAAGATAATTACCAATCGTATGATAAATTTACATGTTGCATTGTTATTTATGTGCTTATGTTACAATTTATCATATATGTGATTATAACTGTCTGTATGTTTATGGGTATTTCCCTGTATATGATGCATATATGTGTTTACTGTTATTTCAGTATGAAATCGTATATTTACAGAATGTAATTGTTTGTTTACGTTTATATGTAAAGCTTCCGCAAGAACATTGTATGTATATGTTATAATTGCATGTAGTTTGAAGAGAAAATTTATGTGGCATAGCTCAGTTGAATACTGGGTATGTTACAGTATGTTCTACAGTGAGAGAACGAAAGTGTTCCCTTGTGTAGCGTGGCCCGGTCATGGGTGGCCGGGGATGTTACAATATGGTATTAGAGCTTCAGTTCCAACACTGAGCTTGGATGGGCTGAAAAGGTTCAGTTGAAGCGAATATTCACAGAAGATTAATTTCGAAGTGACCAAATTTCAAGTCAAAGAGCGTCCATGGAAAATTTTGGCACCGCGCAGAAAATGTTGGCGTGCAGTTGTGCACTGTAATTTGTGGCATCGTGCGGAAGAATATTGTGTGTGGATGCATGCGCTGAATTTAGCATTGCGCGGTGAGCACACACATAGTAATGTGCACGTGGGGTGCGCAAGTATTGCAAAACACAGAGGAGTTTAGTTGGTGCACGCATAGTATGAGTATAAGTTGTCTCGCGACAATGTATTCAATGGTACGCACAAATTATTGTGCGTGGTGGGGCATATTGAACTTTGGCATGGTGAAATGGATAGGGCAAAATGCATGTGGAATATCAGTGCGCAATACCAAAAATGTGCGCAGTGGATATTGGCGCACAACTCAAAAGTAGTGTGCGCAAGTTATTGGTGCGACGGAGAAGAAATACTTAGTAGATATAGGTGCGCAGAAGCACGATTTACCTTGTGGTATTGCCATGCACGATAAATATGGGTGTACAGGTTGAATTTTTGTGCGCGCGAAGTCGTTTGGAAGGCGATGAGTCTGAGTTAATAGAAAATTTGCATGGTATTAGAGGAAAAAGAAACACACAACCGCATTGGAGCATTATTTAAAATGAATTCAGAGTTGGTTTGAGAAGAAATAAATATAGTCTAAATTGCTAAGCCGAGAGCATCTCATAAATGAATTCCGAGTTTTATATTTCTCCGATTACAAGAAATATAAGCTTACAAGAAAAGCATACTATGAAAGAAAACAAGACTCATAACACCACCAGTTAGAACCTTGTAATAAATAGTCCAAAATCCGCTTCTGCATTTATATATTTGTTTTAATCCCAAAATTACAAAAAAGGAATGATAACAATTATCCTATTGTAAAGGGACCGTTTAAGAACATGCCTATCATCTCTGGGGCCCCTTACCTCTGCTACCAGATGTCCAAAATTCACTGAAATATACTTAATTTTAGTTGAGGACTCATTTCAGCGTAGTGATCTCCTCCTTTAAATAATCTAACCAGATCGATTGATTCTCTCCAAAAATTTCGGTCGTTTCAGCTGTGGTTTCCTTCTTCTGTTGCTTGCTCCTTTTCTTCTTAGCAGCTGGCCTCTTGATGACTAAATCCTTCATAGTAGGATTTAGCCTGACTTCCAACTGCGAGTCTATAGCCATCTCTATGTGGAATTTAGTCACTAGAATGTGAACAAGTACCCTTTCCTCCTTATTCGCAAGAAATTCTATCATGTTGCCTGAATAACCAATCTCACTAGATTTAGCCTTGTCCATGTACCTCAGTTTGTGGATACCAAAATGCTTTTACAGAGAGAAGAAAGTCGAGCAATTTGGATATTACTCCGTTTATGGATAAGCTGATGCCTCCATACTTGAGGATTGGTAGTTATAGAACCCCAATTATGAATCACAGACAGAATTACGTACAAATACGTTGGGTTGCTATGCTCGGCTAATCCATTTCAAATGATTATCTTTTGAGTTCGTCACATGGCGACGTTCAATTGACGTCACATGGCTGTGAAGTGCCGAACGAGTGAAACAGGGTGATCTGACTAGCCATCACTCGTTCCACGAGTGGTGGTTTTGACATATTGAAACACGTGATGCCGCGTCTTAGTGAAAGTGGTTTCGGAAAAATGACTTTTTCCCAGATGTATCTCTGAAGGCGCCGCACGTCTATGTTCTCAAGACTTGGGTATTATCTAGAATTGTCATGGTGATAACACCAAGAAATTAGAAGAGATAATTATGATGTATATATTGAACCAAAACGGTTCATATTTTTCATGAATTGTTGAATTGTTAGCCTGATAAGTTTCGATGGATGCACATTTTGCAGAATTAACAACAACTAAATCAGATCAGATCAGTGCAGAGTCCATAGGAATGGAAGAGGCACAGGGGAATTACAGTCATCAAGATGAGAGCAGAGGGATGGATGTCCATTTGGGCATTGAAGGAACAAACTCCAATGGACATGGAGAAAAAAGGAATGAAAACATGAATATGGCAGAGACCATTAAAAATTTGCAGAAGGATGTCCAAAGCCATAAAGCTGATAATGAAAGGCTTATGAGAGCTAAGGAGCAGCAGGATGACTTCAACATGAATTTATTGGAGGGCTTGAACAAAATAGAAGGAAATTGGTTAAGGAGAGTGGCTTAAGAAAATATGGAAGTCACAAGCCTTCGAATGAGAAAAGAAAAGAAAGAAGTGTTAAGAGACACCACCATCATTCCCCAAGGCATTCCAATAAGATAGCAGGCAACGGCTCAAGTCCATCCCCTCTCAGAAGGCATAAGAGGTTGGGGTGGATGAGCTACGAGGAGAAATAAACAAAATCAAACCTCCTACATTTGATGGTGAGCACATTAAGGATGAAGATGCAGAAACATGGTTGTTGGGCATGAGAAAGTATTTTCAATTGCATAATTATTCTTCTCATGCAGAAGGTAGAATTGATATCTATCAACTCAAGGGAAAGGCCTCCACGTGGTGGGATCAACTTGTGCAGGTGAAACACATTAAAGAGAAAAGTGTTACTTGGAGGGAATTCAAGAATTATTTTGAGAAGAAATACTTGACTAAGAGATACTATGACAAGAAAATGAAAGAGTTCTTTGAACTCAAGCTTGGAAGTATGACCATAGATGAATATGAGAGAAGGTTTCTAGAACTGCTTAAGTATGTCTCTTTCATCAAGGATGATACCATCAAAATTCAAAGGTATTTGAGTGGATTTCCATCATTCATCAGTGAAAAAATACAATATGATGATCCCAAGACATTGGAAGAGACCATAAGATGAGATAAATGCCTATATGATCAACAGAAAGCAAGGACAACTTTCCAAAAGGCTTGGGAAGACAAAAAATTCGAGATGGATCAGAGGAAGAAGGGATCTAAGCCACCATTCTTCAAAATAAATCCACGGGGACAACAAACGCCTAAAGAACCCAGAACGATTGACACAGGGAGTCAAAGGCCAAGGAAACCACCTATTCAATGTTGGGGTTGTAAAGGAGATCATAGGTTTAGAGATTGTCCTCACAGAGGTGAAAAAGGTAGGGATGTTCACAATGTACAACAAGATGAAATAATGGAGGACATGGGCAGATATGTGCCAAGGATATATGCAGCCCTAGACAACAAGCAAGCAGAGTATCAGTCCCACAGGATTGGAGTGGAAGGTATGATCAACAATCAAACCATTGCTATTTTAATTGATTCAGGAGCTAGTCATAGTTATATAGACCCTAAAATGGTGGAAAGTTTGCAATTTCCGAGAAGCAAGCATGGGAAATCCTGGTTGGTGCAACTGGCTATAGGAGCCAGAAGAAAAGTTAATGATATGGTTAAGTCATGCCTCATGGACATGAATGGACTGAACACCAAGGAAGATTTGAACATCTTGCCTTTAGGTTCCTATGATTGTCTAATTGGGATGGATTGGTTGGACCAACATCATACTCTCTTAGACTATCACAACAAAGAATTTACTTTCTTGGATGAGGAAGGGAAACTAAGGAAAGTCCATGGAATTCCCAGGGCAGTAACTGTTAGAGAAATTTCAACATTGTAGCTGAAGAAATGTTACAAAAAAGGGTGTCAAATATTTATAGCTCATATAGAAGAGACACCTAAAGATAAGGTTCCAAATTTGGAAGATTATGCAGTCCTAGAAGAATTTGAAGATGTGTTCAAGGAAGTACCAGAACTACCCCCAAAAAGAGACATTGATTTATCTATAAATCTAATGCCTGGAGCAGCTCTAGTGTCAAAGACTCCTTACAGAATGAGTACACCATAATTGAAGGAGTTGCAAATGCAGCTTGAAGAACTTCTGAAGAAGGGGTATATACACCCAAGAGTGTCACCTTGGGGTGACCTAGTCTTGTTTGTGAAAAAGGAAGATGGAAAATTAAGATTGTGCATTGACTTAAGACAATTGAAAAAAGTGTCTGTTAAGAACAAGTATCCTCTGCCAATGATTTATGATCTCTTTGATCAATTGAAGGATGCAAAGATATTTTCAAAGATAGATCTCAGATCAGGATACCATCAGGTAAGCATTAAAGAAGAAGATATCAGCAAGAACGCCTTCATGACAAGGTATGGTCATTATGAGTTCACAATGGTGCCATTTGGGTTGTCAAATGCACCAACTATTTTCATGTGCTTAATGAATGGTGTTTTCCGAGAATATATGGACAAGTTTGTCATTGTCTTTTTGGATGACATTCTTATATATTCTAAGTTAGAGGAAGAGCATGAACATCATTTGAGGATGGTGTTGCAAGTATTAAGGGAGCATCAGTTGTATACCAAATTGAGCAAATGCTCATTTTATCAGAAACAAATTCATTATTTGGGGCATATCATTTCAAAGGATGGGATAACATTGGATCCTGAGAAGATAGAAGCCATTAGAGAATGGTCAATGCCAAAGAATGTGACAGAGGTGAGATCATTCATGGGTCTTGTAGGCTACTATAGAAGATTTATTGAAGGATTCTCAAAGATTTCACACCCAATCACTTCCTTGCAAAGAAAGGGGGTGAAGTTTCAGTGGACACTGGATTGTGAAAAGAGTTTCCAACAATTGAAACAATTATTGACAAGTGCTCCAATATTAAAGATTGTAGACCCAAATGAAGACTTCATTATATGCATAGATGCATGTAATGAAGGACTTGGTGGAGTCCTCATTCAAAATGGGTTTGTTATATGTTATGAATCAAGGAAGTTGAAGGAGCATGAAATAAACTATGCCACTCATGATTTGGAGTTGGCAGCCATAGTGCATGCCTTGAGGAAATGGAGACACTACCTCATGGGGAAGAGGTTTGAGCTAAGAACAGACCACAATGGTCTGAAATATTTATTTGATCAGCCAAATCTAAATGCTAGGCAAAGCAGATGGTTAGAATTTCTAAGCGAATATGACTTTGATATAAATCATATCAAGGGGAAAGAGAATAAAGTGGCTGATGCACTCAGCAGGAGGGTGCATGAACTACATGCTATAACCATTAGCATGTATCGGACTGATATTAAAAGAAAAATTCTGGAGGCTGCAAATGCAGATCTTCAATACAAAGAATTGGTAGCAAAGCTACAACAGGGTAAGATACCACAAAAGGTGGGTAATTATAATTTGGGAATAGATGGAATACTGCTGCACAAGAACAAAATTTTTGTTCCAAATTTCCAGGACTTGAAACGTATGATTTTGCATGAAATGCATAATGTCCCTTATGCAGGGAAACCTGGATATCAAAAAACTGTGGCAACCATAAAGAGCCATTACTTTTGGCCAAGTATGAAGAGAGAGATCACTGAATACATCGCTAGATGTATGGAATGTTAGAAAGTTAAAGATGAGCATAGGCACCCAGCAGGGTTGCTGCAACCTTTTCCCATTCTTGAATGGAAGTGGGAAGTGGTGACAATGGATTTTATTATGGGATTGCCTAGAATAGGCAAGCTGCATGATTCAATCATGGTGGTGGTGGACAAGCTTACAAAAGCTGCCCATTTTATTCCACTAAAAACTACTCACAAGGAAGCAGATGTTGCTGATATTTTCATGAAGGAAGTGGCACGATTGCACGAAATTCCTAAAATAATTGTGTCCGACAGAGACTCGAAATTCACCTCGAATTTCTGGAAATGACTGTTCAAAGGATTCAGAATGAATATGAACTTTAATATACCTTATCATCCTGAGTCTGATGGACAGACAGAGAGGGTGAACATAGTGATAGAAGACATACTGAGAATGTATGTGATGGACAAACCATCGAAATGGGAAGCTTGGTAGAATTCACTTACAACAATGGGTATCAGGCATCGTTGAAGATGTGTCCATTTGAAGCACTTTATGGCAGAAAGTCCAATACTCCAGTGAGTTGGGATAATCCAGCTGATAGGACAGTAGTTGGGCCAGAGTTGCTCAAGGAGATGGAGGACCAAATGATAAAAATTAAGCAGAATATAAAAGCTACCCAAGACAGGTAGAAAAGTTATGCCGATAAGAAAAGAACCCACAGAGAGTTCAAAGTGGGTGATCATGTTTTCCTTAAGGTGAAAGCTAACATGAGTTCCCTGAAGCTGGGAAGTTGTGCCAAGTTGGCAACCAGATTTTGTGGGCCATTTGAAATCCTATAGAGGATTAGTCCATTTGCTTATATGATTGCATTGCCTGCATCTATGTTTGTTCATAATGTATTCCATGTATCATTTCTAAAGAAATATATACCTGATGCTAATCATGTTATTGATTGGAATGTGATTCGGGTGGAGCAAGAAGGCACTTTTCAAGTGCACCCGGTGCGCATTTTGGACCGGAAAATCAAGCAACTCCGGAATCGATCCATAGGGATTGTAAAGGTCCAATGGACCCGGTATGGTCTTGAGGACGCTACTTGGGATCACAAGGATGCAATTCAAACATAATACCCACATCTTTTTGAGGATTTTTGAATTTTTTTTTGTATATGGGTATATGATGCACTGAGGACAGTGCATAAATAAGGGGATGGGATTGTAATATCCCTCGACCAAACCCAATTGTAAATGTAATGTAAGTGTACTTAAGATGGTGAGATATTTTGACATCATTTTGTAATGCACCTTTCATGGCATAGTGCTCGCATGTACTGCGTAGTAAAATGTTGTAGTGTGCACATTTCTGGATATCGCGCGCAGTAACTAAAGTGCGTGCAGTATGGAGGTCAACGAGCCTTGTGTATATGATATGTGTTATAGGCTGGTGAGCCAGTTATTATAAGTTGGGATGCTTATGTTTTGGAACTAGGCCAGAGCACCTAGATGTTAAAGGCTAGTGCGCCTATTTTGTATATGTCTCATGATTAATATAAAATACATCGCTGTGCACAGACCGACCATGATAAAAGAGATGGGGGACTGAACTCCACCAGTTAGGGAAAGGGAGGGCCACAAGTTAAGGGAAAGGGATAAGCTAAAGAGATTAAGCCAAAAAGGAATATTATATTAATATTTCTTAAAACATATAGTATGGATAATTATTTTATCCTAAGTTCTAAAGTTGGGGACAAGTGGACCAAAGTAGCTTCCAACATGACAAGTGTCAAGTTGGGGACATGCATACATATCGTGGGGACTTAGCTCATTTTGACACTTCACCATCATTCTTAGGATCATATCTCCCATGATTCCTTCTATCATTCAGTCATCCAGTCAATGATTCCATGACCATTTCACTCACATAGTCTGTTATCCTTCAGATATTCATTTCACTGTATCTGAGCCTGTTTCCATAACCATTTCCAGTTGGTGTACCTGGTTAGCTTGGGAGCGGGATTGAATAAGCGGGTTTTCAGGCCCGTGCGAAATTGAAGAGGCGGGTTGTCAAGCCCGTGAGCAATTATATGGGCGAGAGAATTGTTGGGAATTGATTTCCTGAAGGTGATAAACTACAACTACAGTGCTCTGAGACTTCCTATCCGGCCTATTGTTGAAGCCCTGGAAAGGAAGTGGGGCAACTGAAAGACTGTTGAGAAGAGAAGGGGCACACTTCCTTGGGTGGGACAAGCATGTGGGGAATGAGAGGCTATAGGCTGTTAGTTGAGTGAGCACCTGAGGCAGAGTCTTTCCTGTTTTCTATGAGCTTTTAGCCTGGTTAGGAATCCCTTTACCCGGGTGGAGTTTAGTCCCAGCTCGAGGGTGACTCACTGTTGAGAGTGATGAACAATGTAGTCTAAGGCTGGGAGGTTCGTGGATGGTCTGTACGCAGTTGGTGACAATCTTTCCAAGATAAGTACCAATCATATGATAAATTTACATGTTGCATTGTTATTTACATGCTTATGTTACGGTTTATCATATATGTGATTATAACTGTCTGTATGTTTATGGGTATTTACCTGTATATGATGCATATCTGTGTTTATTGTTATTTCAGTATGAAATCGTATATTTACATAATGTAATTGTTTGTTTACGTTTATTTGTAAAGCTTTCGCAAGAGCATTGTATGTATATGTTATAATTGCATGCAGTTTGAAGAAAAAATTTATGTGGCATAGCTCAGTTGAATACTGGGTATGTTACAGTATGTTCCATAGTGAAAGAACAAAAATGTTCCCTCGTGTAGCATGGCCCGGTCATGGGTGGTCGGGGACGTTACAAAATGTTTAATGTGTGGCAAGGAATTATTAATTTTTGATAAATTTCAAAGAAAACTAATTCATAAATGCTAATTTCTTTTTCCTTAACTATGTTGGATGTTAGTAAATTTTGTTTACTATATTTGAATGTTTAATATTGTTGCAAGGCATTATTAATTTTTGATAAATTTCAAAGAAAACTAATTCGGAAATGCTAAAAAAAAATTCTTCAACTACGTTGGATGTCAGGAAATTGTGTTTATTATATTTGAATGTTCCCCAGGAAAAAACTGCCTCAAGAAATTGTGTTTATTATATTTGAATGTTTAGTATTGTTGCAAGGCATTATTAATTTTTGATAAATTATAAAAAAACTAATTCAGAAATGCTAATTTTTTTTTCTTCAACTATGTTGGATGTTAGGCAATTGTGTTTATTATATTTGAATGTTCCCCAAGAAAAAATTGCCTTGTTCGCATATTAACCTTGGGGGTCATATACAAGCCAAATGTCTTGTGTTTGGCCTGAAGTCATCCTTTGCATGGATACCACATGTACTTCAAGCTGCTTCCCACATATCTATGCTCGGTCCCACCGTAGCAGTGCATTTATTCCCATTTCAACCTGACAAGGACTACGCTGCCATGCAACACTTGTTTGTTAATATGCATTATGTATCATAGTTGCAACTTGATATATGGTTTGATTTTATAAAGATCTATAAAGAGTATATAAAGGTTGTTCTTATTTGTTACTATGTATTATGTATCATAGTTGTAACTTGATGGACTCATGTATAAGTTATTAAACAAACATGTGGTTGAAATGTCTATGCTTGGATTTTTCGATTTGAAACTTCTTGGATTTCAAAACAACATCATATTAGTAATGGAATTGAAAGATATGTTTCTCACTTTCTTGAAATATTGTTTTGACACTAAATAAAACATGGAGAATTAGGTGACCAAGAAGCATACATTTTCTTCCACTATTTTGACAGATTCGATAGATGCACCAACATAACTAAACAAACTATTCTTATCATTCACATACATCTTCTCATCAAGTTCTCCTTTATCATGGTTTGCATCTTCATAATTATTATCTAAAATTATTTTTTTTGAAACCAGAGGGGTTTCCTCCATAACATGGCTCCGTAAGAGGCTCAATATAGCTAAATCCCTCTGTAAAAGCCAAAGCCAAATTAGTAAAACACCTTTGAATAACCAATTAACAAATTGATAAAAGTGAAACTTCCAAAATGATATTCAGATATAAAAATAATAAATGCAGTGAAGCTCCATCCCCTTTCTCCATATCCTCCAACTCTCTAGCTTGAGATTATGAGCTTGGAAATGGGTTTTTTAACTATTAAAGGCATAGAATAGTCACATCACTTATTTTCTTTTACCCTATGTACACTTACAAGTTTCAAATGTTTGCACCTTGCTATTTCACTTGTTATATTATAAATTCTATAACACTCTCTTCACGTAAGTAATATGCACCCCACCACTGAAATTGTTGTAGGATACTCTTAATCATGAACTATGGATTCTAACATTTGATGCTTACATGTATGTGGTTATGATTCTATATAATCCCTCATTCCATTTCCATGGCCTTGCCACCATCAACATAGTAGCCTCATTAATAGAGATTTCGTCCAAATCAAAATCTATTGTGTAGAGATTTGCGTGGCGATATAGTAGTAGTCCATCATCCTCTAGGAAGTGAAAGTATGTTAGGAAAATAATTCAATTTGGAGTCGATGGAAATGAGATTCAATGTAGTTGAATTAATTAGTATAGTCTAAACATGTTACGATTTTGATTTTTTTGTCACATTTTTTCATCCATTTTTACCTAAAAACTTATTAAAAACTGTAAAGAATTTGTTGGAATCATAGACATTAATTGTTAAGATTGCACGATCTAGGTGCAATAGGGGTTTTTGAGGCAGTTGATTTCATTTATACATTCAAAAATGCAATTTCAGCAATGAAAAATTGCAATTAACTAAAAATTATATAACCAAATTATGGTAATGATTAGGGGAAAAAGCCCAAGACTTCTTTGAATTAATTAAGTAATAATCCACCATCAACATGCAAACATAAAACGTGTAAAATCTAAACTTTTGAAAGCCACCGCCTACTTATTTTTTACCAAGAAAAATAACAAATATTATTACAACACATTATCTAATATCATATTCTTTTTTAATGTGATTTATTTATAAATTAATTTATGATTTACAAAATTCCATTATTCTTTATACACTATAATTTTTTTTATTTTAAACTATCCTATTACTTACAAAATTCCATTTTCTAATATTTTTTTTAATTCTTTATGACTTACAAAATGAT
The DNA here is from genome assembly GCA_010110895.2 of Picea sitchensis. Classification (NCBI taxonomy): domain Eukaryota; kingdom Viridiplantae; phylum Streptophyta; class Pinopsida; order Pinales; family Pinaceae; genus Picea; species Picea sitchensis. Next base: position 14,837 of record SNQJ01S0065418.1, on the reverse strand, counting down.
TTTATTATAAACCTTCATATAAATTAAGAAATTCAATTTTATAATTTTTTTTTATAAAATATTTTATAATTTACAAAATTCTTTTATTTTTTAAATATATTTTATATTACATACTCCCTAAAGAAATGAATGAGAATGCTGAAATAATGAAATGGTAGTGTGGATAGTAATAAAAGGATGGAATCCCCGCATGGGGTGACACGCGGCGAAGGCGTGACAACT
>SNQJ01S0065416.1:9389-36168 GCA_010110895.2 Picea sitchensis | reverse complement strand
TTGGACGAACTCTCGGCCATGCATGGCCGGGAGTTCCAGTTAACTGACCCAAATCTTTTTGTCCCGTCGGAAACTTTCCATTTTTTGTGATTCTGAAGGAAAACGCGGGCTGTAGTGGGCCTGCTAGCATTTGTCCGCGCACTGTAGTGGACCTGCTAGAGTTTTCCCGTGGGCTGTAGTGGGCCTGCTAGAGTTTTCTTTTTAAAAATTGAGTTTTTATAAGAGTTGTTCAATAGTTTTTTGGCAAATAATGGATATGAGTTGGCCTGATGACAGGTAAGCATGTGTGGTGCAATTTAGGGTTATAACACCCACCGAGAAATCCATCAAAAAAATAGGTCAATTTATAGAAGGACGTAAAGTATCCACTTATGGAGCCACCAATTATAGAAGGAATTATCGTAGAAGGGGACATGTTAGGTATGATCCCTGCGTTAAATTATGTTAACCATGACATCATCGATGAGAAGAAATTTCCATATTTAGTACCCATGAAGTTTTTGAAGAAGTAAATTAGTTCCAAGACACAGATGATAGTCATCAAGCCCCATATCTAGGCCATGAGATTGCAGAAGGTTGTAATTTTGAATGTCTTTGATACAACCCATTTTGGAAGGATCCAAGAGATTAATTGTTGTGTGGATATTCTATTGATTTTTGTGCATGGGAGATACATGTGGCTCGACATGCCAGTTTCCATCGATAAATATTTGATTGTCCATATTACCCATCTTCCATCATAGGGGGAGGACCAATATGTGTTGTTTTTCGATAAGAATAAGGAGAAATATCTGGCTGAGAGAATGAAGGAGAAGTTCCATACCTTCCAAGGAAATCTTATATTACACGTCGCGAGCATATGTGACCCGATAGTAAGGTTTGTGATGAAATCCTTAGCTTGTAATTTGTTGAGGAAGTGTAGAAAAGATCACTTTCCAACAATAATGATAACAACAACAAAAATATGTGTCGATGGCATCCATATGAACTGAAAAATGTTTTTATTAAACAATTTTTTTATTGATTTTGAGGAAGCACGGGATAAGGGGACTGAGTTCCATTATGCTTGGTTACTAATTCTAATAGTTCTAGCAGCCTGGAGAGAGCCATATGACACAATTTTTGGGAGCCAAGGAGAATCCATGTTTACTCATGCACTATCAGAACCTTTGTCATACTACACCCAAGGCGTGATAAATGGATAGTAATATTTCATTTTATATTTACAAGGAGACTAATAGGAACATCATCAAGTGGACACTGCACATACCATGTGAGGTGGTCATGACATATAAGGTAGTGGCATGATTTAAGGTAGGGAATCACCACATGTATGTACAAGCAAAGAAGGACCTGTATCAACAATTGGCTGCCAACACAATATAGGTTGAATGAAGATGAGATGGGCCACATTGTGGTTTATTGGGATGATGAGTATAAAATTTCACTAGTAGAAATAGGGCCATCGGAGAAACAAAACCCAAAAATCCACGAGGTCGATGAGGATGAAGAATAAGGAGGATGAAGAATAAGGAGATGCACAGGAAAAGGGAAATGGTACCAAAGAAAAAACCCAACATACAACATCGTGCATAGAGAGGAAGAGGAGATAACTAGAGACAGGGATATCTAAGCCACAATGGACAAATCACAAGTCCATTAAAGAAGTGGTTATCCAAGATTTGATAGAGGAATATTTGGAGAATATAGGTGAACAAGTTAAAGAAGTAATAGATGAGATGTTTCAACACGCAAAAAAATAGGAGGAATATATGAATAGATGCATGCAGGAACAAATGTTTGAATCATTCTAACTAATAGAAGAAACAAACATCACATCAGGGCACCAAAAAAAGGAAGAACCAACAAAAGAACTACAAATACTAGGGAGGCAAGGCCAACAATTTCTCAGTCCTAAGTAGTTGCAGGTGAACGAAGATTGATCAAGTTAGCGATAGGTGATTTAGATTATTTTCGACACAAAATGAGAGTAGAGATATACACATAAATGTATAGGGATATTTAAAGTGATACAATAATATAACATATATATATCAAATATACAACCATAAACATGAAGATACAATAATACACAAATTTCTATGAAAGAGAAAAATGTACAAAAATGTAGAAATACAGAGTGAAAGACTCACTAGAATGGTGGCAGCTTATATCTAAGAAGAGATGTGATGGCTAATCACATTCAAAAAAATATGATTACAATGAGTCTCTAAAGGAATTTTAACATAAATAAAATCCAAAACTCTAACCCTCGAAGATGAAAAGGTAAGAGTTTTGTGGACCCTCATTTGGGTAGTTTGCTGTATCAACTTCCCAGGGGCGTAACTTTGGCATATGATCCTCATTTGGGGTGAAAAATATCTCATTGGAAAGGCATCATCAAGGATATTTATTTTTGGGGCTCAATTAGAGACATTGGATAACATTGAGTTGATCTATCAGAGAAAAACTTCATTTAGGCCCTCAAAATGGCCCTGGAAGTTTAGGAGCCGAAAAATTGCTAAGATAGTAAATTTCCAGAAGACTATTTTGAGCCAGTTGGAATAGGTGGGTGGCCACTGATATCCACATATATAAATCCTCTCTCTTTTGGAAGCAATTGTCTCCATTTTTTTGAGTGCCCAGGGGAGAGGGAAAATCATTTGTTGAATCTGCATCTTTATGAGTTGCTTGCCTTGCTAGAGAAGTTGCGTTGCTTATCTTGTTGAAGTCTTTCATGAACCTATGGTTGGAAGGGTTGGACCTTTTGAACCAATATTTATACATGATATGAATGTGTTTGGAAGGACTCATTGCATTTTTCTTCAATCTTGTTGATCTACTTTTTTGTGACAGAAGGTGCTTGGATTGAGGCTGTAGTGGTTGCAGTGTCCTTTTGTTCACCTTTTGAATAGATTGTGAACAAGTTGAATTTTGTAGTATGCGATACTACCTTGTGACAGTGTTTAGGGGGGACAATAGTTGGAACTACCTCTGGTATCTTATAGATATGACCACCTAGAGTAACAATGACACTACGAGGTCGAGACTCATAAATAACATGGACCTTCCACATATATGTCTGGACCAAAAGAACATCACATACATCTAATGTGGAAACATCACATAATACCTCATCCGTGAAGGGATGGATTTCATATGACTATTGAAAATTTTGGCTGACATGAAGATATCATCCTTGGTGAAGCCACCCAATGTTATATGGTTGTGGGTGTGGTGTTGTCGACAATTCCAATTGTTTGACAACCTCTACTGAGATGAGGTTCTTCTAGATTATGCTATTAACAATTAAATGTAGTGGAGTACCCTTCACCCACATCTATGAATGAAAAAGGTGCTCCCCCTCTTCAATATACGATGGTTCTTCTTGTTGAATTACTACGGTCTCGACAATAGTAGTGGTGTCTACATTAATGATATGTATTCTACCATTATTCTCTGAATTAGATTATGAATCAGGGTTTGACACCTTGTCTTTGATCTTGAATGCCAATGACTATTTTTAGTGACATTCATCAGTGTTGTGCTAGGGTATTTTGTGGAAATCACACCACATTCCAGTGTCCTTCTTCGTCTTCCTATGAAGCTTATTTTCTTGTGGGTTGGACTGGTTTTCGAGAGGCTGTTTGTTAGGGTCGTCTTTATCATACTTTGGTTTTTGCAGATTTGTAGACATGAACTCCCATTTTTTCTGGTGCCTAAATTTCATATCAATTTTGACATCATATCGATATGAATCTCCTAATGATGAGATTTTCATAAATGCCATTTCAGTTTGGATGTATTTGTGTAGAGCCCCATGGTATTCCAAAACCAAATGACACTCAGAATATTTGATACCCATCTTAGTGTGCAAGGTATGGAAGGTATTGGTGAACTCTGGCACTTCTTGGCCCCTTTCTTAACACATCATTGTACATCTCATGTACTGGTCATCATAGTTACCAATAGGGTAATATTGTACCTTGATTGCATCCACAGAAAAAAACCAAGTATGATCAACCCCATATATTCTAGACTCCTCTCTAGAAATTTTCTCCCAGTAAGTTTCCCACCAATGTTTGACATGGGGAGGATCCTTAAACAGTGATAAGGTGATATTTTCCGTGTTAGAAAAATTGTGAACAAAGAAATAACCTTCTAGCAGATTTAACCATTTTTCTAGGGCATCCACATCTATCTACCTTCAAATACAAGAATGCCAAAATTAGCTGGTACCTTTAAAGGAGAGGTTCCTCCAAAGTGGATGCTTGATGAAGACCTACCTTCTTCTATCAGAAGGTGTTGAAGGATGTGGGAAAATTTCTCCATCATTTCATACCTCTATCGTGTGAGAGCTTGCTCAAGCAACAGATTAATAGAATACTCTGCTCTGTCATTTTTATTTTATTCTTCCATGGAGGGTTTATTGGGTGTATGAGAGTGATTTTACTCAAGAGAGACAAGTTCGAGACACAACTTACTATACTCAAACCTTGTCAGAGACATGCACTAAAAAAATATCAAGAAAAGCATGCTCTGATACCACTGATCCAGATTATTTTTGGCACAAAATGAGAGCAGAGATATACACAAAAATATAAAGACATATTTCAAGAGAGAAAATAATATAATAGATATATATTATAGATACAACCATAAACACAAAGATACAGTAATATACAATTTCTATTGATGAGCGAAATGTACAAAATTGTAGAAAAACAATGTCAAAGACTCACTAGAATGGTGGCATCTTATCTCTCAGAAGAGATGTGATGGATACTTGCATAAGAAAGAAGATGATTACAATGAGTCTCTAAAGGAATTTTTAACATAAAGAAAATCCAAAACCATAACCCCAGAATATGAAAATCCAACAATTGTGTGGACCATGTTTTGGGTAGTTTGGTGTAACAACCTCCCGAGGACGTAACTTTGGCATATGATCTCTATTTGGGGCGGAAAATAGCTCATTGTTAATGTATCATTGAGGATATTAATTCTAGGGGATAAATAAAATCCTTATGCCATCTTTGAGGTGCTTGATCATGAAAAAACTTCATTTAGGCCCTAAAAATATCCCCATAATTTTAGGAACTGAAAAACTACTAAAATTAGTAAATTGCCAGAAGATTGTTTTGAGCCTGTTGGAATAGGTGGGTGGCCATCGATATCCACCAGTATCAATCCTCTCTCCTTAGGAATAAATGGTCTCCATTGCATTGAGTGCTCCGGGGAGAGGGAAAATTGTTTTCTAAATCTGCATCTTGATGAGGTGCTTTCCTCGCTGGAGACATTTCACTACTTAGCTTGTTCAAGGTTGTCAAGAACCTATGCCTGGAAGGGTTGGACATTTTTAACTAGTCTAGCTACATGAGATGAATGTTTCTAGAATGAATCCTTGTACTTTTCTTCAATATTGTCTACCTTCTTATGTTGGACAGAAGGTGCTTAGATTAAGGATGGAGTGGTTGTAGTGTCCTTCTATTCACCTTTTGAATAGATTGTGAAGAAGATGAGTTTTGTAGTATGAGATACTACCTTTCAGAACTATTTAGGGGGGACAATAGTTGGAACTACCTCAAGTATCCTGTAGATATTACCCCCCATAGTAAAAATTACACTAAGAGGTCAAGACTCATAAACAACATGGTGCTTCCACATATATGGTTGGCCCAAACGAACATCACAGACATCCAATGGGGAAAAAACACATAATAACTCATCCTTGAAGGGTTGGATGGTGTATAACAATTGACACTTCTAGATGACACAAATATATTGTCCTTGGCGAAGCCACCCAATGTTATATGATTGTGGGTGTGGTGTCGTCGACAATGCCAAATGTTTGATGACCTCTACTAAGATGAGGTTATTATAGCTTCTGCTATCAATAATAAAATGTAGCGAGGTTCCCTTCACCCACATCTGTGAATGAAAAAGGTGATCCCCCTCTTCAATATCTGTTGGTTCTTCTTACTGAATTATTGTGCTCGCGACAATAGTAGTGGGGTCTACATCAATGATCTGTCTTCTACCAGTATTTTCTGAATCAAATTCTGAATCAACGTTCAACTCCTTGTATTTTATCTTGGCCACCAATGACTGTTTTGAGTGAAATTCATCAGTGTTGTGCCAAGGGATTTTGTGGAAATCACACAACTTTCCAGTGTCCTTCTTCGTCTTCATGTGACCCTTCTTTTCCTGTGGATTGGACTGGTTTTTGGGAGTTTTTTTGTTAGGGTCATCTTTATCATACTTCCGTTGTTGCATATTTTTAGACTTGGACTCTTGTTTGTTCTGGTTCCTAAATTTATTCTCGATTTTGACATCACATTGATAGGTAGCTCCCAACGATGAGATTTCCAGAAAATCCATTTCAGTTTGGATGTATTTGTGTAGAACCCCATGGTATTTTAGATCCAAATTTCACTGAAAATATTTGATACCCAACTTATAGCACAAGGTATGGAAGGTATTGGTGAAATATGGAACTTCTTGGCCCCTCTCTTGATACATCGTGGTCCATATCATGTATTGGTAATCATAGTTACCAACAAGGTAATATTGTTCCTTGACCGCATCCAAAAAAAAATACCAAGTGGGCTCAACCCCATATATTCTAAACTCCTTTGTGGAACTTTTCTCCCAGTAAGTTTCCCACCAATGTTTGACATGGGGAAGACCCTTAAGGAGTTTGAAGGTGATATTTTCCCTATGGGAAAAATTGTGAACAGAGAAATAACCTTCTAGCATATTTAACCATTTTTCTATGTCATATGCATCTATATGATCTTCAAATATGAGAATGTCAAAATTAACTTGTACCTTGAAAGCAGAGGCTCCTCCAAAGTGGTCGCTTGATGAATATGCACTTGCTGCTATCGAGAGCTGTTCAAGGATGTGGTAAAAATTCTCCATCATTTTGTCCTTCTGTCACGTGAGAGCTTGCTCAAGCAACAGATTGATAGAATCTTCTGCTTCATCAATTTTCTTTTGTTCTTCCATAGAGGGTTTCTTGGGTGTGTGAGAGTGATTTTACTTAAGATATACAATCTCGAGAACCAAATTTCTATACTCCGCCCTCATCGGGGAAATGCATTGAAAAATGATCAAGAACACCTTGCTTTGATACCATTGATCCATATTATTTTTGGCACGAAATGAGAGCGGAGATATACACAAAAATACACAGAGATATTGCAAGAGAGAAAATAATATAACCTATATATATATATATATATATATATATATATATATCAAAGATACAACCATATACACATAGATACAGTAATACACATATTCTATTAATGAGAGAAATATACAAAATTGTAGAAATGCAGAGTGAAAGACTCGCTAGAATGGTGAAAGCTTATCCTTGAGAAGAGATGTGACAAATACTCAAATTCATAAGAATATGATAACAATGAGGCTATAAAGTAATTTTTAACATAAATAAAATCCAAAACCCTAACCTCAAAATATGAAAATCCAACGATTTTGTGGACCCTGTTTTGGGTAGTTTGGTGTATCAACTTCCCCAGGGCATAACTTTGGCATACAATCTCTATTTGGGGCGCACACTATCTCGTTGGAAATGGATAATTAAGGAGATTCATTTTGGGGGCTCAATAAAATTCGTTGGCCATGACTGAGGTGCTCGATCATGAAAAAAAATTCATTTAGGCCCTCAAAATAGCCCCATAAGTTTAGGAATCGAAAAACTGCTAAAAATAGTAAATTGCCAGAAGACTGTTTTGAGCTAGTTGGAATAGGTGGGTGGCCACCGATATCCACTTGGATCAAAAAGGGAAGTAGATTTACCCATGATAGAGATGAAAGAACAGATAAGGGAACTAGGTCTCATTGACTTAGTTCTATCTCAACTGTTAATAGATGTATTGTAGGATTTACAGATGGGTCTGACACAAGATATGAACTCGCATGCAGAGAAGGCATTGAACGAGTTGATTAAGGCCACAGTCGATAATTTCACATTGTATATAGATTACAACAATATTAAGCAAGAGCATGATGATTTCACACAAAATTGCAAGGATTCTTTGCACAAATAGTTGACCTGGAAGCGGGTATGACACCAAGCACTCCACTTGAAGAGAGGGGGAAAAGGGAGAACATAGTGAAAATAATGGTGGAAAGCATAAATATTCTAGAAGTAGAATGTGTTCAAATTTATACAAAAAATATGGGTGTCTAGACAGAACTAAGTGAAGATAAGGAGCAAGAAGACATCAACCAAAAGATCCAAGTTGTGCAGGAAAAGGAACAAAAGTTTAAAATAGTGATGGGAACATTACCGCCAGTAGAGGTGGTAACAACAATGAATGAGAATAGAAATTTGTATTCATAAATGAATCAACTAATGGTGGAGAAAAAGGCTCGCACACAACAGATAGTATTACTACAACATGAAGCATACAGAGTGACAACAACCTTAGAAACAACTCAAGGAATAATTAAGCATATGGCTAATGAAAGTGTTGAGAAGATCTAGGCTTGGATCACTACCAAAATAGTTGACCAATTTTTTCATAAGGAAATATAGGTAAATGAGAGGTAACTTTTATCCTAAGTTCCCAGAAGCACAGTTGAGTAGAGGAGCCGTGCAAAGAGTGCGCAAGCCAAGAGAAGTCTCAGTTGTAATTCTGAGAAAAATGAGATCGAAGACTGATGTTGCAGGAGTGTGCAGAGTCGGAAGGATTCAACACTCAGGAAGTGTTGCATGTTTGCCGCAAAGAGTGCGCGCAAGTACCTCTGAAAGCGTCGGAGTGGAAAAACTCAGGAGGTATAGAACCTTCATGATATCGTCAAAGGAGAGCACCGGGTTCTTGCACCGTGAAAGGTTTCAGGAAAGAGTTGCAAGTGCGTGGACATAGATCTCTTTTTCCTAAGAGATTGCAGAAGCTGGAGGAATCTTAGGAGGAATAAGCCTTTCAAAATTATCGAAAGGATGTACAAAAATTTTTCGTGCTAAGAAGTCCTCAAGAAGGGAGGAAAGAAACCGATGATCAGGATTCGTAGAGGAAATTCACGAAATCCTGAGAAAGGATCCTAGTCGTTGATCTCGGCAGGACATGTGTCAGACATCAGGACAGGAGTCGGGATTTTTCCCATCAGAGGATTTAGGAGCGTAGGATTGTTGCATCAGAGAATCGCGATCCATGATTTCCCGATAGGATCAGAGTCGTCCGACAGCAGGGACACATGGCAGGAGATCCCGCAGAGTCGGGGATCGGGGAATTGAAAGTCACGTGCACATGACAACGGGAACCGTGATATCCCGATACGTGATTTCCCGACGGGGTTAAGGACGTAGTGGAGGACAGGTGTCGGGGGTCAACCCTCACAGGAGTCAACGCTAAGTGGCATCGGAGATCGGGATTCGGGGATTCGCAAGGGAAGTGTATCACAACCTCGTAAGTGTCGATTTCCCGACGGGGAAAATTTTCGATAAGAGCAAGGAAAGCGTTGGTGAAACTTCATTGGGTTTCGGGGATTTATGAGACCTGAACCGGTGATTCCAAAGACTCGCGATCATGCGAATTCTGATTTCTCGATTGGAGTAGGGAGATCATAAGGAGTATTCTTTGGGTATTGAAAATTCTCGATAAGGGAATTGAAGAGAATTTCAGTTCTTCGGGCCAAGGGAAGAGAAGGTCCTGTGGGAGAGGACGTGTCCAAAGGTGGTGCATTTGCATCAGAGTGGTATCAGAGCGAGAAAATCTCTTTTCTTTCTGTAGTAGAGAAGAAGAGAAATTTCACCATGCCACCGAGGAGAAAAAGACAATCACCCAATCCAGAGGATAGGGGGAACCAGAGAGGAAGAGGGATACAAGCACATAATCCAAAAATGGAGAGGAAGATACGTGATCTCCGAGCGATACTAGAAGACATGGAAGTAGCGCAGAGACGCACAGCGAATGCCGAAGATCTGAGTGACTCCGAATGCGAAGTTGAAGACGAAGAACAAGGAGAAGTTGCAGCCGAAGATGCAGCCAATGTGCAATTAATTAAAGCTATCACCCAGATGAGTTTGAAAACAAAGATGGACATTCCATATTATGAAGGGAGTCTGGATGCAGAAGAGCTTCTAGATTGGATTAGAGCTCTAGACACCTACTTCGATTACGAGGATATCGAGGAGGATAAGAAGGTTAAGCATGTTGTCACAAAATTGAAGGGACACGTAGCATTATGGTGGGATGAGCTTCAAGCTGACAGACGCTGCAAAGGAAAACAAAAGATCAAGAGTTGGGATCGAATGATTGCAACGATGAAGGTGAAGTTCATCCCAAGGGATTATCAAATTTCTCTATTCAGGAGAATGCAAAACCTGAGACAGAAGCTGATGACAGTGAAGGAGTATACTGAGGAATTATACAAGCTAAATATCAGAGCACGTCATCGGGAGAGAGATGATGAAAAGGTTTCCAGATATCTGAATGGTCTGAGATACGACATTCAGGATGAATTAAGCTTGGTTACCATCAGGACGGTGGAGGATGCTTACCAGATGGCTTTGAAAGCAGAGGAGAACTTGAGTCGTAAGAAAGGTAAGCGAGGGCGAGGAAGAAGTCAGCCCAGAGGCAAGACAGTTGCCCAGGAGAAATTCCAGAAGCACAAGGAGGAATGGAAGAATACTCAGGGTAGAGTAGAAAGAGGTGGTACCTCACAGAAAGGACCATACATTGAACAGAGAGAGCAACATAATGAGAAGAAGGGAGATTATGCTGACGCAAATACTTTTCCTCGTACCAGAGGTAGAGGAAGAGGCTGAGGTGGAGTTATCACATGTTTCACATGTGGGAAGAATGGGCACAGGTCATTTGAGTGTCCAGAGAAAAAGAAGGACATTAGAGAAGCTCACATTGTAGAAGCGTAGAGGAGAGATGTTGAGTCTAAAGATACAAAAGGCGGAAGGTCACTGATGATGCATAAATCTCTCTTAACACTTGGGAAAGAGGTGGAGGACTCATCTAAAAGGACCAAACTTTTCATAACATCTTGCAAGACAAAGGATTGGGTATGCAAGGTTATCGTGGACAATGGTAGCACAGATAATCTCGTTTCGACCGAGATGGTGGAAAAGCTGGAGCTGGAGATAACTGATCACCCGAGTCCATGCAAAGTTTCATGGCTACATAAGGGACATCAGGTGAGTGTCACTAAACAATGTTTAGTTGAATTCAAGGTAGGGGAGTATAATGACAAAGTACTCTGTGATGTCATTCCCATGGATGTTTGCCACTCATTAATGGGTAGACCATGGAAATATGACAGAAATTTGGTTCATGACGGGAGAATGAACACATATACCCTGGAGAGAAATGGGAAGACATACAGATTACTTCTGACAAAGGATAAGGAGGTGAAACCAGAAGTGAGAAACACAATACTTCTCATGAGTGGGATGGAACTTCTTACAGAGATGGAGAACAAAGAAGATCCACAATTCTTTGTTGTCAGAAAGCCAAAAATCGTTCTGACCAGCACAAGAGTGGATGATTTTCCAGATGAAATTCAGGAACTGCTGGAAGAGTTCGTTGACATCGTAGTGGATGAATTACCTCGTTTGTTTCCACTGATAAGGAGTGTGAGTCATGACATTGACCTCATACCAGGAGCTAGTTTGCCGAATAAAGCTGCGTACAGATTGACGCCACAAGAAAATGAGGAGGTTAAGAGGCAGGTGCAGGAACTGTTGGACAAGGGATTAGTCAGGGAAAGATTAAGCCCGTGTGATGTTTCGACAGTACTTAGTCCAAAGAAGGATGGAGGCTGGAGAATGTGTAACGACTCAAGAGTGATTAATAAAATAACCATCAGGTACATATTTCCACTGCCGAGAATGGATGATCTGATGGATTGCCTTAGTGGGGCAATTTTTTTTTCAAAGATTGATTTGAAGAGCGGATATCATCAGATTCGCATGAGGGAAGGTGATAAATGGAAAACAACATTCAAGACAAACAAAGGGCTATACGAATGGCTAGTCATGCCATTTGGTTTGACGAATGCACCGAGTACATTTACGAGGTTGATGAATGAAGTCCTGAGGGAATTTATCGGGAAATTTGTCGTCGTATATCTCGATGATATACTGATATTTAGCGAGACCAAGGCTGACCAAGCATTTAGCCATTGTGATGAGGAAGCTATAGCAGGAGAAGTTGTTGATCAACATGAAGAAGTTCTCATTCATGAAGACAGAGCTCATTTATTTGGGTTTTTTTATTTTGGCGAATGAGTTGAGGATGGATCCAGATAAGGTAGAAGTGATCAAGAATTGGCCATCGCCGAGAAATATTTTCGAGGTGAGAAGTTTTCATGGTTTGGCTAGTTTCTATCAAAAATTCATCAGGAATTTCAGTGGGATTAGCGCAGTGATGATGGACATAGTGAATAAGCGGCATAAGTTTTTTCATTGGAGAACAGAAGCTGAGAAAAGCTTCAATCTGTTGAAGTGGAAGATCATGGAACAACTAGTGTTGGTGTTGTCGGATTTCCTGAAAACATTTCAGGTGAAATGTGATGCAAGTGGCTTTGCCATAGGAGAATTCTTGAGCTAGGAGGACGGACCAATTGCATATTTCAGAGAGAAGTTGGATGAGGCAAAAGTGAAGTACTCCACGTATGATAAAGAATTCTATGCCATCATCCAAGCATTGAAAAAATGGAGGCACTATTTGATTCCAAAGGAATTTGTTCTGTACAGTGATAATCATGCATTGTAGTTTGTGACTCAACAGGAGAAGTTGAATTAGAAACATGCTAAATGGGTAGAGTATATGTAGAATTTTACATTTGTGATTAAACACATTTCAGGTACTACTAACAAAGTGGTTGATGCTTTGAGCAGGAAGTGTTTGTTGCTGCAGGAGTTCTGAGTCAAGACATTGGGTTTTGAAAATCTTAGGGACATGTATGCAGGTGATGCAAATGTTGCAGAGGCATATGAAGTAGCTGAGAATCTAGTTCTCAGAGACAGAAGCCCATGGATAGATTATATGATCCAGGAAGGATTGTTGTTCAGAGGAAATCAACTGTGCATTCTGAATTTCTCCATGAGGGAGAATCTGTTAAAGGAGAAGCACAGTGGTGGATTAGCAGGGAATTTTGGCCACGAAAAGACATTTGCAAAGCTGAGCGAAGCATACTTTTGGCCAGGAATGCGGTCGGAAGTCAAGAAGTTTGTCGACAGATGTAGAATTTGCCAGCATTCAAAGGGCAGGAAGAAGAATGTGGGATTCTATCAACCATTACCCATACCCGAGAGGCCGTGGGATGAAATCAACATGGATTTCATATTGGGATTGCCTAGGACGCAAAGAGGACATGATTCAATATTTGTGGTGGTTGACAGGTTTTCCAAAATGGCACATTTTATCCCATGCCAGAAGACTAGCGATGTGACTCATATCCTAAATTTGTTCTTCAAGGAGGTCGTTAGACTTCATGGGTTACCCAGAAGCATAGTATCAGATAGGGATACGAAGTTCATTGGACATTTCTGAAGGAAAGTCTAGAAGAAGATGGGAACTAACTTGATGTTTAGTTTTGCCTATGATCCTCAGACGGATGGGCAAACAAAGGTAGTAAATAGAAGTCTGGGAGACTTATTAAGAAGCTTGGTGACAGAGCACCACAGCAGTTGGGACAATGTGTTGCCACAGGCAGAGTGTATGTAAAATGACTCAGTGAACAGGAGCACAGGCAAAATTACATTTGTGATTGTATATGGTAGGCAACCAAGAGGAGTTTCAGAGCTAAGGGATTCATAATAGATAATGACTAAGAGTGCAAGCGCTGAATAATTCACGGAGGTGATGAAAGAAATTCACGGCCAGGTGAAGGAGAGACTACTGAAATCAAATCAAGAATATAAGCGCAGAGCCGATCAGCGGAAGTGACAACTTCAGTTTGAAGTTGGTGATCTAGTTCTGGCACACTTGAGGAAGGAAAGGTTCCCAAGGGGAACATACAAAAAATTAAAAATGAAGAAAATTGGACCATGCAAAGTCCTAAAGAAATTGGGAGAAAATGCTTATGAAATTGAGTTGCCGGATGAGATCAGAATATCTCTGACATTCAATGTCTTAGAATTATATCCATATAAGGAAGAGGAAGCAGGAGCTGGAGGTGATGAACAACCAGAAGTCCAGTGGCAGAAGTAGATGCCGATTGCAGAGAAGCCGCAGATGGAGTGTATAATCGACAAGCGAGTGAGCAAAAAGACTAGGCGGAAGAAATACTATGAGTACCTGGTCAAATGGAAGAACCATCCAGTGGAAGATGCCAGCTGGGAAAGTGAAGCAGAGATACAAAAGAATGGACAGACCATGCACAAGCTCATGGACAGGAGCCCATGAAAGTTTCCAAGGCGAGGAGTATGATGCAGGAGCATCGCCAACTCACCAAACGAGCCATCACATCAAGCAGAGATCAGCTGGATAAACAAACCCAAATTTTTGAAGTGATTTGGGATTGTAGCGCAAGTCTTTAATGAAGCCATTTATGAAGGTGCATTTGTATATTGTATTGGACCTTGAGCCTTTAAGCTCTCATCCTTTGGTAGATAGTCGACATTTAATAGATTTAATGCTGGTAGGTAGATTTTAATTCTAGATTTGATAGTTTAGAGTCCAAGAGGGAAAACGGATATAGACACCCTCATTGTATCATTGTAACATCATCAAACAGGAGCAAGAAGAGGAGAGCATGCAAAGAGATCTGTATGAAGAACACCCATGTACAGATATTGAATTAAGAGAAGAAATCTTTGATTCAATCTCATGGTTTGTGTTGTTTTCTCTGTGTATTGATGTTATGCTCATGAACCTTTGCTTCCTGTCATATAATTTTTTTATATGTTGTGTATGTGATTTCATGGTCAAATAGAAGTCTGAAAGGAAGAGGGAATTAGTTTCAATTGTTTCTCTATTATGAGCCAGAGAATTCCTGCAACGAGTGCAGTAGAATTTGTCCACAAGGAGTGTGTTCACAGAGGGCTTCAGATAGAGGTAAATTTTATCCTAAGTTCCCAGAAGCACAGTTGAGTAGAGGAGTTGTGCAAAGACTGCGCAAGCCAAGAGAAGTCTGAGTTGTAATTCTAAGAAAAAGGAGATCGAAGACTGTTGCTGTAGGAGTGCACAGAGTCGGAAGGATTCAACACTTGGGAAGTGTTGCATGTTTTTTGCAAAGAGTGCGTGCAAGTCCCTCTGAAAGCATCGGAGTGGAAAAACTCAGGAGGTATAGAACCTTCGTGATATCATCAAAGGAGAGCACTGGGTTCTTGCACCGTGAAAGGTTTCAGGCAAGAGTTGCAAGTGCATGCACAAAAATCTCTTTTTCCTAAGAGATTGTGGAAGCTGGACGAAGCTCAGGAGGAATAAGGCTTTCAAAATTATCGAAAGGATGTATAGAAGTTTTCTGTGCTAAGAAGTCCTCAAGAAGGGAGGAAAGAAACCGATGATCAGGATTCGTAGAGGAAATTCGTGAAATCCCGAGAAAGGATCCTAGCCATTGATCTCGGCAGGACACACATTAGACATCAGGACAGGAGTCGGGATTTTTCCCATCGGGGGATTCAGGAGCGTAGGATCGTTGCATCAGGGAATCGTGATCCACGATTTCTCGATAGGATCAGATCCATCCGATAGCAGGGACACGTGGCAGGAGATCCTGCAGAGTCGAGGATCGGGGAATTGAAAGTCCCGTGCACATGACAACGGGAACCGTGATATCCTGATACGCAATTTCCCGACGGGGTTAAGGACGTAGTGGAGGACAGGTGTCGGGGGTCAACCCTCGCAGGATTCAACGCCAAGTGGCATCGGATATCGAGATTTGGGGATTCATGAGGGAAGTGTATCACAACCTCGTAAGTGTCGATTTCCCGATGGGGAAAATTTCCGATAAGAGCAAGGAAAGCGTTGGTGAATTTTCATCGGGTTTCGGGGATTCGTGAGACTCGAACCGGTGATTCCAAAGAATCGCGATCACATGAAGTCCGATTTCCCAATTGGAATAGGGAGACCATAAGGATTATTATGTGGTTATTGAAAATTCCCGATAAGGGAATTGGAGAGCATTTCAGTTCTTCGGGCCAAGGGAAGAGAAGGTCCTATGGGAGCGGACGTGTCCAGAGGTGGCGCGTTTGCGTCACTTGATCTTTTGCATCTTCTTTAATCCTTCATGTAATTGTGCCAATTTTTTATTTGCACCATCTATTCTATTCTTCCATGTCTCGTCATCTTAGGATTTCCATCATGCAATATCAAACATCCTCTTTGATCCTTCCCGAAACTGTATCAAACATTTCTTTGCAATGTCCATCCTATCTTGCCATTCATGCATGACTTTCATCTCTAGGGTCGAGTCAAGATTTGGGTCAAGTAAAGCCTTGGCTCACATCACACAAATATACTTGTTTGATTACCCAAAATAATACCTTAGTGTCACAGCTACTCATTGCACCAAGACATCAATGAACTCAAGTGTTTTTAGCTCATTTTAAAAATGCACCTTTGTTTCATGCTACACCAAGACCACTTTGTGCTACTTCCCATAATTTGTTTCCCAACTTACCTGCCCTCTTAAAAAATCTTAGATGAAATTAACTGACACCTTTAGAGTTTTTATACCTATTTGGTGGAGTGTGCAACTTTCCAAGTGAATCAAGCCAAAAAATCCAAGTTTTCTCCAAACGTATGATCACTCATATGTTGCAACTCTTTGATCACACACCCTTCCATCGCAAAACAAAACTACCTCATCTCTGCAACATGTTGTCATCGAAACTATCACCAATGGTGCTTTGATACCATATGTTACACACCCAAAATCTTATAAAATCCAACTTGACTTGGTGCACCCAAGTCGTCTAGCCCCTAGGGTCTTGCGACACTCGAACATTTTTTTTTGGCATCTTGACTAAACTAAAATTACTTCATCCAAACTACACCTCACTCAATATGCAACCATACTCTGTCTTGAGTTCATTATTCCAACTACATTTGAGTTCTTTACTTAAACAATTACACATTTCTTATACTTATCCAATTATGAAACCATTCATACATAAGAGACATAAATATGGTTTGGAAGAAAAATATGTTCCTAACACTCATATAAGTATTTATATACAAATTTTGTTAGAATTATTTACAAAGAGGAGATCACATCTCAATACATAGATATAAAATAATTCTTCTAAGTCACATCCCAACTTTCCTATATTCACATACACCCAATTCTCCTTGTCGCAACATGAGCTTGATTGTTGTAGACTTCTCCCCATCACATGCACTACCTTTCCTGACATTCACTCTTATCCATGATGTGCCCTATCCAAGAAACCCAATGAGACACTAAGACAAGCCTTCACACTTTTCCTTCATCTTCATCCCACTTCATATCACCTCTACTCAATCCGAAGACCTCACTCTCCAAATCAAGTTCTGATGATAAGATGTGGTGATATGCCTATATATCTCCTCATATCCCCGAATATATACGTGACCCCTTCAGGTCACAAAGAGTCGTGAATCACATGAACTTTCATATCCCTTCACTTGTTGTCTAAGACGACATGCGATGGGCCTCTCGGTCTGATCATGCATTACATCGACCTCACTTTTTGTGTCCACACAAACCATTTATCCCATCCATATCGTCACATTCTCTCTACATTTGTATCCTTTGGTTTTGGCTGAATCCAACTCATCCATGCTCTCATGCCACTGAGTCGTGTCTTCCATCGCAACCTCATGGTGTTCTCTACAAGTCATGGGTGCACATATCCTTAGGCACATGATTCCCAAGGTATTCCCTAAGGCTCACACTCACTCTCTATATTATTCTTCGAAATACTGTTATCTGTCTTAACAACCCTAATGTTCACTTTTATCCCCTATCCTAAGGATAACTAAGGATATTATGTCTCGAGGCCCACAGGTCCTAGACATGGAGTACCGAGAGCCATATTGACTTGATCCTGGACCTGGAGAACCCATATTTCTTCTTCAGTGCCTCCATCTTTTCATAAACAAAAACATCCATCCCATTGGTCTAGTCCTTCAGCAACAATGGGTCTTTCTCCATGAGGTAATGAGCTCGGGTATCATGGTATGTGTCACTATCATTCTCAAAATATTTCAATATGTGAATTTAATTATTTTTTCTTCTCATGTGTGCTTGGACTTTATGCATTTCCACTTATCCACACCTGGGGGGAACGACAAGATTCCCTAGCAAGTTCGTTCCCTTGGGATCGTCCATTCCCATCATACTTATCACTTTTCATCATTTTCCCTCTCATCCATCCCCTGCATTGGTTCGGGCATTGGGTTTTCCAAGATAGCAAAGGGTTGTAACTTATCTTATGGGAAGAAGGGGCTAAAGGCCCAAAGGGTAAAAGTAGTTTGAAAAAGATAAAATCCAAAATAAAAAAACCTTCAGATGCTTCATCAAGGGATCCCCGAGAAAGCAATAAAAGGATTCTCATCAAGAAATGAAGGCACCCATAAAATAATAAAATCAAGACCTGGGTAGAGGATAGGGGGTCTCATCATGAGCCAACCTATTAGGTCCATGGGAATGTAATGGTATGACACTACCATTCAGTTGGTCACCACGCCAGGGTAGTGTCTCTCGGTGACATATCCAAGAGAAAGGGGGTCTCATCACAAGTCAACCTTCTCATCTTTGTGAAATGCTTATGGGTAACATTGTCACCATTGCTCACCACACCAAGGAAGTGTCCCGCGGCTATTATCTTGAAAGAAAAATAAATAAGATAAAAAGGTAAAATACATTGAATGGGCTTGGAAACATTTTAATCCATGACAAGGTGCAGTTCACCCTCTTCATATCACCCACAGGTAATCCATACATTTCCTTGTCATCACTACACCCATTGCTCAAACATCCCCATACCACCTCATCCACTTACATGACCGAGATTGGTATTCACCTAGAAGCATCCAACATCTAATGATAATTAGACCAATAAGAACTCCTGAAACCCTCTCCAAACCTGGCTTCTAGAATAACATAACCTCTTTGAGAAATTTTCTGGGAAAGGGGTGTTTTATGCACATGTTTAGATAAATTGATTATTAGACATGATTGACATCGATATGATCCCTATGACTTATGAACCCATGGAGGTTGTACTTGTTGTTGTTGTAAGGCCACAACCGATGAAGAGGTACACATGGGGAGATGATTAGTTCAGACCTCCATAGGGATAAAATCCCACCAGATGGATGTTGAGACCCCAGCTAGCAACAAACACATACCAAAGGCTTGCACCAGAGAAAGAGGAGGATATTCCACCATAGACAGCCTAGAAGGACTGGACCCAGGGGTGTTTTTACCTCCCACTATGATGTTGGCCTTGGAAGGCCCATGATGTCACCTATGTGACCCTTGATGTCACCCAAAGTTTGATGGACATGATGGAGGAAGTTGTGTTCCAAGTGGCATGCATGGCTTGATCTAGAGGCCTTGGGAGGCCTAACATTTTTCTCCTGGAGGCCAACATTTCACCTGGGAGGCCCAACGTCACCTTATAAGGGCATGACATCACCTCTTTTTCTTGATTTTGAGTTTACTTTATCATTTTTATGTAAAAAACTGGATATTACATGTAAACTTTCCATGTCGACCTTTTTGACCTAATTTTGTAAATTAAAGGTCATTTTCACTCTATAAATATGGTTTTTTTCCCTTGTATTTTTCATCATATTTCACTCACACTGAGGGAGGTCTGAAATGTGCACCCTACTTAGGGTTTATTGGCTGAAATTGGGTGCGCACTTCTTGAAGAAGGCTAGTTTTGGTGTATTTTGACATTTTTCTTGGTGGACAGTCTTCAAATAGGCCTATTGCTAGATTGTTCTTGGTGAATGTAAGTAAATTTATGCAATTATTCTTTATGTTTAATGGTTATGGTACATTTATTTTTCATTTCTTACAAGATTATGAAATTGCTAGCTTAAAAACCTAGGAGGTCAAAGCACATGTTATTGTTCTTGACTTAAAAACTTTTTCACCTACTAGATTATGTTAGAAACCCTACCTCTTGAGGAATTTTTCTAGAGACCTGCCATTGAAGAAACCTAGCATCACTTGCTTCATAAATCCATCATTTACTTCATCCTTGAGCTAAAGAAGGAGGAAAACTGCTAGGGCCTAGGGTTACCTACTTCCAAGTGGCCATTTTCCTCCTACAGTTTAGTGATTGAGGCCTTGGGTTACCAACACCTCAATCATTGACCTTCTTGTCTCTATATATCACATTATCATTTGTTCATTAGAGTTTTCTACTGCAAAGTGACTCCATTAGCCCTAAAAAAAAGCATTTGTTTAGACCATGAAATTGATTGATTGATAAAAAAATCTCTTTAAACTTTTACCTCAAGCTATATACTAATTTTTCCTAACCGTATAATAGACTAATTTACAAACTTTCATTATGTTTTTACAAAAGTAAGATAAAACCATTTATTGCAGAAATAAAATCACTTAAAAGAAATTGCAAAGTTGATTTATACACTACTTGATTAACTTCTGACAATTGCTAGTACATTGTTATTTTTGGTCATTGTGAAGCTCTTTTAAGGAAATTATTGTGAACGTATTATCTTATAAACATTGATGTTATAAAATTATGTTTTCTTCATTTTGAATCAACTATTTCTTATATTGTCAATTCCATGGTTTTATGAAGAACTAACATCAAATTGTACTTGCAAAAGATATGGTTTTCTTGTTTTTTTGTTCTGGGAAGGTACATATAAGCACATCATTGCTTCATTGATTAAAACCTTGGGACTTTCGGATCAGTGTGAATTGAGAAAGGGGATACCTTTATATGACATTTTAACCATTTCCTTATCAAACCCCCAAGTCATCAGGGACGTCTCCCCTGTGATATCATCCATAAATAGAAATATGTATTTTATTAAGGTGACAATGATAGTATAACCTCCTGTTACGCCAATTTTCCTCCCTCAACCTTTCCCTTTGGGACAAGTAAAAATTATGCAATAACATTTTGGCATCATTGTTGGGGAACGCTGAGTCAATTCTCATCAAGGACGACACTTTTTGGTAATCCTTTCCTCCAAAACATTTACTTTGCTAAGCTTACCTAGCGACTCTATTTAGGGTGATACCCTCTTTTCCTTTTGATGATCCCTAGAGGGATTATATGGTGACTCCACTAATGACAAAGCTGACCATGGATTCTCAATGGGACCCATGTAATTTTAAAGCCTTATATGTGAGTAAAAGTTTGGGTTACCCATGACGAATGCCTCCAAGATATGAAAAATGGATCCCAATATTCACTGGTAGTAATGAAGAAAACATTGAAGGCCATATGAGTAACTTTTGGGCCTTCTTTAAACTACATCCTATTAGTTATTATGTTGAATATCTAGCAATGAATATTTTCTCCACCACTCTTCATGATAATGCTCGGAGATGGTATAATAACCTCCCTAACACTAGTATTGCATCCGTGGTTAAATTGGAGGAAGTGTTCCTCCAAATATGGAGTGTTAAGAGGAATCCCAACATATTTCTAATGAGACTTAATTGCCTCAAAAATCATGAGAATGAAACTGTATGAGAATTCCATTATAGGTTTGAGGGGATAGTACAATAGATCCCAGTGATCCATCATCCTTCAAGTAGTTTCCTTACTTTTCTCTACACCAAGTCATTCTCTAGACGTTTGAATTTTTTGCTAGATATAAGGGAGCCAAGGACAATCCAAGAAGCTTTTGACATAGCCACAGAAGTAGAAGCCAAAATCCCCTCATCTAAGAAAGAAGAATCCTTTGTTCTAGAATTCAAGATTGATGAAATCATCCAATATCTTTTCCCCCCTGCACAAAAGAAGAGGATGAGGTTAGTCACTTTCCTTTCCAAGATTTTAATGATTCCTTATTCTATGATTCATAAGATGAGGTAGAAAAGGAATCCTTGTATGATCTAGAGGACAAGGAATTGGTAATTGCTCCTTCGTTTGATGAAGTCATCCAAATATTCGAAGCTCCTACACATGAAGAAGTAAGTACAGTGAGTTTTTTCCCTTTCCAAGAGTTTAATGATGCATTATTTTATGATTCGGGAAGCAAATAAGTACTCAAGGAGTCCTTGGTTTCCTTACCCCCTTCATGTTATGATGAATAAAAAAACTTGGTTAATAATATTGAGGAGTTCATACAAGTTGGGAGACATAAGTGGGATGTAGTTGGTTATGATATGGATCCCACTTAAGACATTGAGAATCATTTGAAAGTATTTCCTTTACAGTTATCACAACATGTTACTCCTAATATCGACATTGGGAAACAAGGAGATGACATAATTACAGATACTTTTCAAACACCCAATGGTGACCTAGTTCTTTATTCTCCTGATTATTTTTGGTCATACCTTGAGGATTTTGATGAGTACTCCTTTGAGCATTTCAATTTATTCTATGAAGAAAATTATCAACCATAATTGTGCTCAGATCTTAATAAGAGTGAGGAAGTTTCTTTCCTAAAGAAATATACTTGGGATAATATTTTCCACCTCCCTTTGATTACTTTACCTCGCTATGTCACTTAGGGTATGTTTTGGAAACATGTCCTTTATCCCAATTATTTTGTATCACAAAGCCTCCTTTTGGAATTTAGGGGAAGGTTGAGTAATTTAAGAAGAATCTTATTATCATAGTCTTCCAACTTCCCCTTGATAAAAATTCAATCATGCTCTAGTTTCTTCATGGTTCCTTCCCAAGACTTTGATTGTGAAGACATCTGAGGTAGCCAACCTTCAAACTATTTGAGTTAGTCTATTGAACCTTTGACTTTTCCTGATCCCTTTCTAATATGTATTGAGCACTTTCCTAAGACTATGACTTGACACCATTTTGTCCCTCCCACATGACTCCATGAGCTAGACTTTACGATTTCCAATAATACAATACATTTTCTAACTCATGTTATTTTTGTGCTTGACTTATGATTGTTTTGGTTTATGATGAAGCATAGAGGTAGGTACTATGAGACACTTCTAGGATGGTTTCACTCGATATTTGACTACACCTATCATTCAATCAACAGGTGAGTAGAGGTAAGTAGGTATTCACTTTTCATTAATTGTATATACCATCTTCATTTAATGCTATATTAGTTTTATTTCCACTTGTATATATTCTTGTTTACTTTCATTTTCTCTACCGTATATGAGACAGGGGTGATATCACCACCCCAAATGATTACTAATGAATTTTTTTGAGATCTAGCAGGTCACAAGTCATGCCAAAGATTTTGAGGTCCTCATGATCTCTACGGTGAGAATGTCCCCAAGTTGGAGCCAGATGTTATCCCCTAGCCTAGGTATGACTAAGGATATTATGTCTCGAGGCCCACAAGTCCCAGACATGGAGTACCGAGAGACATATTTACTTGATCCTGGACCTAAAGGGCCCATATTTCTTCTTCATCACCTCCATCTTGTCAACAACAACAACATCCATCCCATCATCCTAGTACTTTAGCAGCAGTGCGTATTTCTCCATGAGGTAATGATTCTAGGTATCATGGCATGTGTCACTCTGATTCTCAAAACATTTGAATATGTGCATTTGATTATTTTTTCTTATGATGTGTGCTTGGAATTTATGCCTTTCCACTTGTCCACACTTGGGGGGAATGAAAAGATGCCCTAACAAGTTGGTTCCTTTGGGATTTGAGTTTCCATTGGTGTATATTTTAATATTTTACAATATTTACTGCAAAAATATATTCAGTATAAGAAAAAAAAAGATACAATGACAAATACAAACATTACAGAGAGATTTTTCCCCTGGTAACCCAAACAGGGAAAACCAAAATATTCTATATTCATTCATAGTGCTACATTTTTTACAATACAATATACATATATGATCCAATGGCATACAAAACCCTAACCCAATGACCTGGATTAGTCAACAACCCTAATTCCTTAACTAGAAATAGAAAAATATCCCCCAAAAACCATGTGCCAAAAAACCACCTAAATATGTGACACGTTTCCCAAGGAAGAAAAAAATTCTCAGGGGCGTTGCCCCGAACCCCCAAGTGGGGTCCTATTCCCCCCCCTCAAACTCTCCTGCGTGCCCAGTCCAATGCAGATAGTACTTCTCCTACAAAGAATATAACACATACCCAACATTCTCCCACTTGTTGTTTTCTTTGCATACAAGGGGTTACAGGGTTACATAATCAACAATCCAAGGTAGCAATTCCCATGGATCCTCTACACCAAGAAAAATTCTCAGTTCTCACAAATTTTGTTAATGAATCTACAACATTCTTCAAAGTTTCCACCTTCCTCAACAATAATTTATTTTCTTCAACCAAGTCTCTCACAAACTGATATTGAATATCAATATGCTTTGTCTTTGAATGATAAGTCGGGTTCTTCGCCATAAAAATTGCACTTTGACTATCACAATCTGTTCTTACAGCTTGTTGTACCAACCCAATACCTGAACACAATATTTGTAACCATACTTCTTCCTTACTTTCATGAGTGGTTGCCATGTATTCATCTTCTGCAGTTGAAAGTGCCACTACAACCTGTATTTTTCTCATCCAACTAATTTCTTCTCCAAACAGGTTAAACACGTACCCTCTTGTATATCTCCTATGATCCAAATATTTAACCTAGTATGCATCCACAAAGACATGTAATCCAACACTTTGTCCAATCTCGGTCTTCCTTGGTAGCACAATCCATATCTAGCAGTGTCACGCAAATACCTTAAAACCCTTTTTACTGTTGTACAATGCTCCTTCCCTGGTTTTGACATATACCTGCTCAAAACTCCCACTACATGTGCAATGTACGGTCTAGTAGATACCATTGCATACATCAAACTACCAACTAAACTCACATATGGAACACGAGACATGTGCTCCTCGTGTTCTTGTTCCTTGGGACATTGATTTGCAAATAACTTTACACCGACATGAATAGGAACCTTGATTGGTTTACGTTCCTTCATAATAAACCTCTGCAATATTGTCTCGACATATTTTCGATGATTTAACTAGAGTTTCCTCTTTTTCCTATCTCTTTTAGTTTCCATGTCCAAAATGAAATTTGAAGCACCGAGATCCTTCATGTCAAATTTAGAGGACAACTGAGTTTTCACATCCTCAATTATCACCTTGTTGTTTCCTATCAACAACATGTCATCCACATACAAGACCAAATAAATCAAATGATCACCAATTAATTTAAAATACACACAGTGATCCTCTTTGCTTCTTATGAAGCCAAGTCCCAACATATAAGTATCATTTTTTTCCGACAGGGAAAAGATCACCTTATCACTCCTTAAATCTCTCCCCCGTGTCAAACATTGGTGGGAAACTTACTAGGAGAATTTTTTTACATAGGAATGTGGAATATATGGGGCGGAGCCCACTTGGAATTTTTTTGTGGATGGGTTAAAGGAACAATATTACCGTATTGGCAACTATGAGGACCAGTACATGAGATGGACCACACTGTGGAAAGAGAGGGGCCAAGTAGTTCTGGAGTTTACCAATACCTTCCATACCTTGCACACCAAGCTGGGTATCAAAGATTCCAAATGAAATTGGTTCTGAAATACCATGGGGCTCTGCACAGATATCATCACTCGGTGTTTCTTATTGATATATTGTTGAAATCAAGTAGAAATTTAAGCACTAGAACAAATAAGAGTTTGGGTTGGAAAATATGCAACAACCAAAGTATGACAAATATGACCTTAACAAATAGTCTCCAAAAAACCAATCCAAGCCATGGGAAAAGAAGGGTCACGGGAAGACAAAGAAAGACACCGGAAAATGGTGTGATTTCCACAAAATCCCCAGGTACAACATCGATAAATGTCACTCAAAACAGTCATTAGTGGATGAGATCAAAGAAAAGGAGCTAAACCCTATGTCAGAATCTGATTATGAAAATACTGGTAAAAGACAGATCATCGACGCAGACCCCACTACTATTCTCACGATCACAACAATTCAACCAGAAGAACCAACAAATCCTGAAGAGGGGGGGATCCTTTTTCATTCAAGGATGTGGGTGAAGGGGACCTCGCTACATCTTATTGTCGATAGCGGAAGCCAGAAGAGCCTAATCTCAGCAAAGGTCGTCAAACAGTTGGGATTGTCAACAACACCACACTCGTAGCCATACATCATCGAGTGGCTTCGCCAAGGATGAGATATTTGTGTTAGCGAGCAGTGTCGATTGTCATATGACATCCAACCCTTCAAGGATGAGGTATTATGTGATGTTTCCCCATTAGATGTCTATGATGTTCTCTTGGGCCAACCATAAATGTGGAAGCGCCATGTTGTTTATGATTCTTGACCCGGTAGTGTTATTGTTACTTTGGGGGGTCATATCAACATAATACTAGAGGTAGTTCCAACTATTATCCCACCTAAACAGTGATTCAAGGTAGTATCTCATACTAAAAAATTTGGCTTCTTCACAATCTGTTTAAAGAATGAACAAAAGGATATTGCAACCACTACAACCTCTGCCCAAGAACCTGTTATCCCCAATATCTAGGGATAACTAGGAGATCATGTCTCGAGGCCCACATGGTCCTAGACATGGAGTACCGAGAGCAGGAGCGACGTAAGCATGGTCCTGGAGGACCCATCTTCTTCTTCTCAGCCAGCTTTGTCCTGTCGTCCGT
>SNQJ01S0065415.1:34899-45439 GCA_010110895.2 Picea sitchensis | reverse complement strand
AATCAGCCACGTAATTGTGGCTGTGCTAGTTAAGCATTCGTACAAAAGTGACCGAAAAATGTTGTTATGTAATATTTATCTCTTACATTATATTATAAAGCAGAGTAATTACAGTGAGTTTCATTCCATCCCACTATGAAGTTTGAAGAAGGTATGATGGTGACAATGATCATGAGTAAATATACTATGAAGGAGGTATGATGGTGACAATGACCATGAGATGAGAGGACCTCCCTTGACGTATTCGGTAAGGGCCAACGCAATGAGACCAAGCATGGAAAAATGCCCATTCAACATCTCTGCTTCAACAGACATTATCTCTTTTGATTTGCTCTCTTTGGATATTCCCTTGAACATGGGTATCAACGAAGCAACCGAGAACAGAACCGCACTTCCCACAAACAATGGAACTCTTCCGGTGGCCAGGTGAGATAAGAGGTCTTTCTTGCTCGCTAGCTCAACCCCAATAGCTGAGACGAATCCGAGCATGTCCAGTCTCCCATTTATGGTCTCTGGCGTTGGTCCAGCGAAGGCAAACAGGTCCTCAAACTTTGGTCTCACCTGCATTAATCCACTCAATTTATTTCGATGCGTGACCAGTGCAGTGCATGTTCGTGTAAAAATTGACAATTAATGGCTTACCTTCGTAGGAGACGTAGAGGTGGATTGCTTTGACTCGTTCGGCTGTGGATCCACATGCAAATTAAATTATAAAAACAATAGCATAAGGTGAATTCAACAACAATTGAAAAAAGTTTACAACAACAGTTACTAACCCCTACCATGCATTTCACTCGAAGGCCCCTGGAAGCCGCTGGCATCCGTTGCGAGAGTGATACTCCATTCATCGCCCCTACCAGTGGAAGGCCCCTGGAATCCGTTGTCATCTGTTGTGGGAGTGATACTCCATTCATCGCCATTACTGATACTTTCACAGCCACCATTGAAGTATAGTAATGAATACTAACTGCAATATGGAAGCAACCAGACAATAATCAAATCAACTAACTGCACAATGGAGAAAGAATATATATGCAATGAGACACCTATGGCAATATACAGCGAGTATTGATATGCAATGAGAATCCTCGAACAATATATAGTGTCAGAACATTCATTGAACGACGAAGGTTGAGCCAAGTCGAGGTTTCTCTTCCTCGGACTATGTTTCCACGTGATTGGATAGTACCTACTTCCTTTAATAACCGACCTGTAGAAGATATGTAGTTTCCTCCACAACCGACTTGTGATTGGATAAAAATTGACTAACCAAGAGGATAGAGATCATTCAGCAGTTCCTTCATGATTTGGGTTTATGATAAGTATTTTCATACTATGTATAATGGAATGGAAATGATGGTTAACTTTTACAATGTTTGATAAATCATTAGAAATGTTTATTATTCTTCTGTAAAATTATGTATTTACATGGTCTTTTGTTTGCCTCAACTTAACAGCTAGAGAGCTATGGGACGTGGGTCTGTAAGTGAATCTAGGAATGAGTTACGGTCACTGTACTCGCTGGAAATCTCCTAAGGGAATTTTTCCAAGGATTGACCTTGAAATG
The DNA here is from genome assembly GCA_010110895.2 of Picea sitchensis. Classification (NCBI taxonomy): domain Eukaryota; kingdom Viridiplantae; phylum Streptophyta; class Pinopsida; order Pinales; family Pinaceae; genus Picea; species Picea sitchensis. The sequence continues at coordinate 43,872 of SNQJ01S0065415.1, read as the reverse complement.
CAAAAGTTGAGGTAGAGTTAAGGGCTCATGTCCATGACTTTAACCAAATCACGACTAAGAGTAAAGCATGCATCCCATGATAATTATCTAAGCACCCATATGAACAAGACCTTGGAACCCTACACTAGGCCCGAAAGGAGCTAAGCTTTCTGGCTTCAGGACTTGAGGAGTTTGGAGCTCTAGGGTGTTATGGCCTTACCACTCTCCAACCAACTAAAGGAAACGCCACATATCTGAGGGTATTCGAGAGTTTCCCTCGTTGTGGGTATACGCTAAGTTCAACCTGGCGTTGACTACTTCAAGAGGACAAAGGTGTCATAGCACCAAATTCCCTGAAAGCCGGAATTAATGCAAGTCGTGGATCTATGGAGTCCATTGAATACCCCTCCCAACGATCCGATCAACTAGTGGAAACATTGGTGTATAGCACTCCGATGAATTCGTACTTCGGGAGAACAAAGTTGTCATAAATTCAAAACCCCCGAACATTGGAGGTGTGATTTAACAGAACCGTAGATTTAGGGATGCTTCGGGATCTTCCCTGGCTGTTGGATTTAGATCGTGGTCAGCCTGACGCTAACCACTTTTAAAGCAAAGGGAAATTCACACAACGGATTCCCCCAAACGTCGAAGTTATGAAGTAACGGAGGCCATAGATCTATGGATCTACATGCATGCATCTCGACCGTGAGATGTAAGGGGCGTTGGAAGGATTCATGTCTAGAGTGATGTGTCATGCTAACGTCACCGAGGATGAAGTGGAGCCACATTCGATGTGCCACATGTTACCTTGATTCATACTTTTCACAGACCCTATGTGCACATTATAACGTGGCATGTGTCACCCACTGATAGGGCAACCTATCATCTCTTCCTCGCCGCATGTCAGTCCCCTGGCACATAATCGCTTGGCCTATTAGCAAGTGGAGTACACGTGACCCACCTGTCCTTGCCTCTACATTTAATATGCCATCACATGTAAGGATGGACCCTTCGGGAGTCTCGGACTTCGGAACTCCGGAGGTTTGGTGTAACACCCCAAGGCCAAGCCCCTATTGAATTGTAATTATGTTTATAGGCTGGTGAGATGAGTGGTTATAATCTGAGAGAATTATGTGTTTATTAGGTTGCTGAGCTAGTTGCTAAGGACAATGAGCCCGATTTTGTATATGTAAACACTCACATGATTAATAATTACACTATCGCGTGTAGATCGACCACGAAGAAGAGTTTTGGGGGACTAAAATCCACTAGGTAGGGTAAGGGAAGGGGGATAAGTGTCTAGGGTAGGGGCTAAGCTAAAGGGCTTACCTCTAAGGGAATAATATTTTCTTATTATTTCCCAAAAGATATGGTTGGCATAATTCATGTTGTCCTAAGTTCCAGGGAGAAAGGGGAACAAGTGCTAAGTGGAACTCATACGGCTTCAGGAGGACATGTGTCAACCTAGGTGCATGGAGTTTATAGCTCGGAAATCCAGTTCATTGGGGGTTCAGCTTCCCACTTTGGCGTTCTTCCCATCCTTGCATCTGGACCAATTTGGATTTTTCCTCACGACCCTTATGATTCTCTTGAAGTCAGTTACCTTTCCGATTGACCAGGGATTCACGCATGGAGCCAGTTCTCCATCATCATCGCCTCTATATCTAGCATGCACCTTTGGAATCCTACAGTCATACTTGAGTTATCCCGTGTGTTTCCTATGAATCCTAACACAATTTTATTCTCCTGAACCATGTTGTGTCTTAGCATTTGGTTTTCATTTTCGGTGTCCATATCCATTTTCTTTTGCTATCGTCACTCGTGTGTAGTTGAATGTTGTTTCCTTTTTCTTAGGAGATGAATGGAAGAAGTAGGTTGTCAGGCCTGTGAGAAAATCTCTACAGGTGAGAGATTGTGCCAAGGAAGTGAGTTCTCCTAGAAGGGAGTCTCGTAGTAGCTATAGTACTCTGAGACTTCTGGTCCAACCTGTTGTTGAATCCTAAGGTAAGGGAGGTGTAGTAGCCAATGGACTTGTATTAGTGAAGCTGTAACCTCCTAGGGTGGAGCAGGCATGCGGGGAATGATGGTTTGTGGGTTGTGGGTGTAAGTGGCTCCTAGGATAAAAGATCCTTCCTGTTGTTTTGTGCAACTTCCTTGTTTTCCTTGCCAAGCCTAGAATTCCCTTGCACGATGGACTTTAGTCCCATCTCGGGGGTGACCCACTACTGAGCGTGATGAACAATGTGGTATAAGGATGGGAGGTTCATGGAAGGTCTGCATGCAGTTAGTGGTCATCTATTAAAAGATAAGTACCAATTTTGTGTTCATTGTATGTTGTGTATTTGTATTTGCATTATAATTAATGAGTATTGCATGTGTATGTTGTATATGTTGCATGTGTAGGCTTATTTTTATTTCCGCATTAATATGTTTTATATATGTAGAATAGTCATTCTATGTTTATATGGATGTGTACGTTTTTCCACAAGTATCTATGTGTGGCATAGCCAACAAGGAGCAGGTTAAGGATGGGTATGCAACAACTTGGTTACAAATTGGTATCAGAGCTAAGTGAAGTGTCCGAGTAGTGACGTTGCTCGATCTGTTGGTGGCTGGGGACGTTACAAATTGGTATCAAATCTAAGTGAAGTGTTCGAGTAGTGGCGTTGCCTGGCCTGTTGGTGGTTGGGGATGTTACAAATTGGTATCAAAGCCATGGTTTCAACATTGAGCATGGATAAGCCATGTTAGTGGAGGTTGAAGCAAAATTTTTGGAAAAGAATAGTTGTCGAAATGGACAAAATTCAAGTTCAGAGCCCATGGTTCCTACCCGAAACTTGGAGGGGCCACGAATGAGAAATTTGGAGTAGGAAGTCCAAATAATTTTGATGTATAGAGTGCTAGAAGGGAATTGAAAGAACACTTGGACTTTGCTCGGAACACAGGAGGCATAATAAGTTTAAGAAATGGCCACAGAGAAAGAAATCACAACATTCATGTTGTTGGGGTCATAGTATTTGTTCCGGAGAAGGGGAATCCTTCACGATCGTCATATATGGATAAATTGCAAGAGGGTTAACCTGGAATCCCTTCGAACTTCGTGACTTCGGGGAAGTTAGGTGAAAAAATAAGAGAAGGGCCAAAGCTCGAAGCTTCGAAGTCCCAGAGGAGATCTACACTGTAGATCTGGGGAGAATCCTTACCATTGGATCAGGCCAGGATTAAAAGAGGAAAACGCAGTGGTGAAGGGAAAAATCCCTCAAAGCTCTGAACTCCGGAGTTAAACTGGACCGTCCGTCAAGAGGGACACGTGTCAGCAGATTGACTTGTTCGGGATTTCGACATTCGGGAGAATTAGTGTGTGCGGAGATGAGAACTCCTAGAGCCCGAAGTTCCAAAGCCCCAAAGAGCCAAAGTAATGATTCATGATGAAATCACCTGGAGGTGAGGTGGATATCTCCTATGCTTTCCACGTGCCCCCACTTGGAATGTGGACAACTATACTATGTGGACCCGGAAGGTAAAGAAGTCTAGAAATTTGGAATCTGGAAGACTAGAAGGAAGGAGGCGTAAAAACTTCTGAAACACAAAATTTTGGAGTAACCTGACACGATGATGTCATCGAGAATGACGTGGACCCATGGGATGTGTGTCATGCTTCAGTGGGTTTAGGACCGCCAAAGATTGAAATGTCATTTGGAACATGACATGTGTCACCTGTTTGAGTGGGTGTTGGCACAGAGGTAGACCCAAGGTTCAATGTTACAACAGTGCACCAACAAAACCCTAACTACCAACCCTTTCAGCAACACCTGCGAAACAAATGAAGTCTCACCCGAGGTAGAGGCAAGGGTGGTTGCAGGACTCCAGAGTCTGCAACCTTAGCTAGGACACATATATCTTATTGTAACACCTTGACAAAGCACTTAGCAATATAGTTCATCAATGTTTAACCAGTATCTACTTCGCAATTAAAACCCTAATTATAGAGCATCGTAGTATTCAACCAGATCTAGCATCTAGCAGCACTTAACATGATGAAATAGATCAAATCTAGCAGATTCAAGCACTAAGCGCATTCACACAAGTCAGATCCATCATTTACTCTCACTATTAAGCACAAAGCAACAACAGATCTACCTATCATTCATCTATATCAAAGCACTAAGCAAGTAAATACATAAACAGATTAACGCATCACATAAAGAATTCACAACATAGGATGTATGTGGTTCACCCCCTCCCTAGGGCTACATCCACCAACTCTTTGTCTTATTTATTAGCTTTCTTCAATATTCTTACATGCACAGAGCCTTCATATAAAATTCGTAGAGGACAAGAGATCTGCGCACTCTTCGCTAGATCCTCCTTCCCCAAGCTAGGTTACAACAAAAAGCCTACATATAGTCCTTACAGCCACTTGCACTCATACTTGCAAACATACATAAAGCACTTACAACTGTTACTTGCACTCAACACCACTTACAACTAACTTTTCATTCGCACTTAGCCATTCATACTCATTACATCGCCTAACATCTATTTATACATTACAAAATCGGGCCTAAACATGGGTAAACCCATGGGCTAACATCCCCATACCTGTTACATAATCCCAAATCCAAAAAAGGGGGACGAGATCCCACGATCTCTGCTTCGTCTTACGCTTTGCCTTCGATAGCCTGTCAAAATCCCAAAAATAGGTCAAACATGACCAAGGATCCTCAAAACTTGGTCAAGGGAAAACAGTGGGCCACGTGTTTGTTTCTAATCTTTCTCCATGGGGACCTCCTCTTCAGTATGGGTGGTGAGGCCCTGATGTTCACAGTGGTGTGTGGCACTAGTTGTGAAATCCAGATACTTGACACTCTGGAATAATGTTTTGTAAGGGAATGAAAGGAAGAACTTTCAAAAGTTCTATAACACCGAGGTGATGAGATGTAATGATGTCACCAAAGGTGACATGGAAGTGCTCAGAGATTAATGGTTCAAGGGTGTGTGGATGTGAAATCCTCCGAAGTGTTGAAGCTCCAAAGTCCCGGAGCTCAGATTCCTGAAGTTCCACAGTGGGTGTCAGTCGTTGGATGCTAGGTAGTCGTGGAATGTTGATCCACCCTACTTCGCGAGATCGTTAATCCAAAACTCTGAGATATTTGTTGTGATGTGCTTTGAAAACTTCTGAATCCGGAGGCCCGAAGTCCTGAGTAAGCACCTATCGATCTAGTGCTTGACCACATCTCGTGGTCGCATGGGTTGGGGGATAAGCGAAAAGTTCTAGTGCCCAAAAAAAAAATGATTGCAGAACAAAACAATGCTCAGAACGAAAATATCTGTGGGGATTCTTGATTTCTCGAGAACCACAGAATGAAATTTGAACATTTTCTTGAATCATATTGGTTTATGAATACTGTGTAATTTGTTAAGGACATATGGCCTAAAAAATTTCGATTGACTGAAAATTGTGTTTGTAGAGTTAACGCTTGTCAGAAGTGAACCTAATTTCCACTTAGTGCAGAGAACTGGAGGTGGCACGGAATGCTTCCAGTTCAGAGAATGAAGCTAGAGGAATGGATTTCCATTTGGGAGTTGAAGGATCAAACTCCAATGGGCATGAAGAAGAGATAGATAAGGAGGGAAACATGATGAAAATCATTGAAATATTGCAGAAAGATGTCCATACTCACCGAGCAGATAACAAAAGGCTCATGAAATCCAGGGATCATTAGGGAGAATTCAACATAAAGTTGATACAAAGCCTGGAAAGAATAGAAAAAAAATTGGATAAAGAGAGTGACTCCAAAAAATCAGGAAGTCACGGGTCCCCTGATGAGAAGAGAAAATCAAGGAGTGTTGGAAGACACCATGTAATATCCCAAAAAATAATTAATTATTAAAGTCTATGTGCACTTAGGAATAAATTTCCATTTTTGGCAAATTTGGCATTTGATTATGTGTAATTAATTATTTTGACTGTTGGGAAAAGATTTGATTTTCCCAACTAACTCTTTGACTGTGACACATGTAAAAGAAAAATCTTTTTATATATTAATTGTTGTAGGACAAATGGAACAACCATGTTGAAAACAACCGACCATGACTCCATGAGTGGGGAACAGACTTGAGTTACCTCAGGGGTGATCTTTACAAGTGGAAAATGAGGAATTTGACCACTAGCAGCCCTTGAAAATCAAGGATTTGTAAAGATGAGAAAACTCCCCAAGGAGGGAAAAAGACCTAGGCACAAGATGTTCATGATATACAACATATGGGGGAGGCAAGATGTTGCTTATTATGTTGGGAGAAAGGATATTACTTGCTATTATGAAAACTGTTTAGTGTGAGGCAAGGGAATTTTTTTGATCTGGAAGGAGGACTGTAGCAAAAGAGGATCATTTCAATTTTCCCTCATGGACTCATGGTCAGGCTAGGGGGTGAACGAAGAAAGTAATTTGGTTGTTCTGTTCTACGGTTGGGTGGAACTTGGTTGTTCCATTTGTGTTCCATATTCTATTTTATTCAGATAAGTACCTTTACTTATTTCTGGATAGAATTATGTTGATTACAAATTGTTAGAGGTGTGATGGGTTTATGTGATGTTAGTGAACATGTGAATGAATGATTGGATGCATAAAATCTATTGTTTATCTTTGTTAGTAGAAGGATGAGTTCATGTGTTATGATTCACATCTAAATATTGACTGTACATATACTTGTAGATATGCTCATGCGTTCCATGTAAAGAAAATACTAGAATGAATAGTTATATTTTTATGACTTATATATGTCTCTGTAGGTATATATATATATATACATGGAGATGTACAAACATATATCGTACTCATATACAAAAATATTTTATCGATCCTTGAAACTGCATGAGAATATAAGTATTTACCATTGGCCAGATCATACAAAAAGTGAAATAAAATTAACAGTCCTTCTTATATTACATCAGGCCTATAAGCAAAGAATTTCAATGGTATATAGGGATTCCGCATCTATCTGACCTTCAAATATGGGAATATCAAAACTAACATGTACCTTGAAAGGAGAGGTTCTTCCAAAGTGGTTGTTTGATGAATATGCGCCTGTTTCTATCAGCAGACGTTGAAGGATGTGGGAAAAATTCTCCATCATTTCATCCCTTTGTCGCGTGAGAGCTTGCTCAAGCAATAAATTGATAGGATCATATGCTTCGTCATTTTTCTTTTCTTCCTCCATGGAGGGTTTCATGGGCGTGCGAGATATATTGTCTTCAAGAGAGACAAGCTTAAGACCCAACTTACTATACTCGGACCTCGTCATGGACATGCACTGAAAAAATTATCAAGAGAAGGCTGCTCTGATACCATTGATCGGGATTATTTTTGGCATGAAATGAGAGTGGAGATATAATAAATAAGTGCACAGAGATATCGCGGATATCCAAATATGTAAATGAACTAAGTCCAAACTATATGTATGCATGTCCCAAAATTGACACTTGTCATGTTGGGATCTACTTTGGCCCACTTGTCCCCATCCTTAGAACTTGGGATAAAATTATTATCCATACTTTATACTTAAGAAATATTAATATAATATTCCTTTTTGGCTTATGCTCCCTATCTTAGCCCCTTTTCCCTAACTTTTAGCGCCCCCTTTTCCTAACTGGTGGAGTTTAGTCCCCCATACTCTTTTATCGTGGTTGGTCTACATGCAACGATGTATTTTATTTTAATGATAACACATATACAAAAATAGCCTCATTGGCCTTTAACATATCAACCTTCTATCTTATAATAAACTGGCTCACCAGCCTATAAAACACAACATATATAAAGGCTCCATGGCCTCAAAATCACGCGCACTTAAGTTATTGCATGCGGTATCCTGAAATGTGCACACTTCATCATTTTAGTGCGCAGTACATGCATGCACTATGCCATGAAAGGTGCATACAAAAAATGATATCAAACAACTCACTAGCTTAAGTACATTTTCAATTAGGTTCAGCCTAGGGGTATTACAATCCCCTCCCCTTATTTATGCATTGTTCTTAGTGAATTATGTACACATATACAACAAAATTTTCAAAAATCGTCAAAACAATGCAGGTATTCTACCTGCATTGCATCATCATGCTCCCTAGTAGAATGCATCATCATTGCATCCATTGGACTTTTACAAGCCTTATGGCTCGATTCTGGAGCTGTTTGATTTTCCATTCCAGAATACGTACTGGGTGCACTTAGAAAGCACCTTCTTTCTCTAGCTTAAACACATTCTAATAAATAATATGATTGGCATCATGTATATATTTCTTGAGCTATGATACATGGAATACATTATGAATAGACATAGATGCAGACAATGAAATCATATAAGCTACTGGACCAATCCTCTCTAGGATTTCAAATGACCCACAATATCGAGCTGCTAACTTTGAACAATTTCCCAACTTCAGGGAATTTCTGTTGGCCTTCACTTTCAAGAATACATGGTCCCCAACTTTAAATTACCTATGATTTCTTCCCTTATCATCATATCTTTTCTGCCTGTCTTGGTAAACCTTTAAATTTTGTTTTATTTTCAACATTTTCTCCTCCATTTCCCTGAGTAAATATAGTCCAACCATTGCTCTATCTGTTGGGTTATCCCAGCTTACCAGTGTGTTGCACTTTCTACCATAAAGTGTCTCAAATGAACTCATCTTTAGATATTGTTGGTACCCATTGTTATAAGAAAACTCTACTATGTGTAAGTAGTCTTCCCATTATTGTGGTTTATCCATCACATACATCCTCAACATATCCTCAATCACTTGATTCACCGTCTCTGTTTTCCCATCTAATTATGGATGATAAGCTGTACTAAAATTCAAATTTGTTCCAAATCCATTAAATAATCTTTTCCAAAAATTTAAGGTAAATTTTGGATCTCTGTCAGACACAATTGTCTTGGGTATGCCATGTAATCGAGCAATTTCTCTCATATAAAAATCAACAATGT
>SNQJ01S0065415.1:0-34849 GCA_010110895.2 Picea sitchensis | reverse complement strand
AAAAACAATAGCATAAGGTGAATTCAGCAACAATTGAAAAAAGTTTACAACAACAGTTACTAACCCCTGCCATGCATTTCACTCGAAGGCCCCTGGAAGCCGCTGGCATCCGTTGCGAGAGTGATACTCCATTCATCGCCCCTACCAGTGGAAGGCCCCTGGAAGCCGTTGACATCTGTTGTGAGAGTGATACTCCATTCATCGCCATTACTGATACTTTCACAGCCGCCATTGAAGTATAGTAATGAATACTAACTGCAATATGGAAGCAACCAGACAATAAACAAATCAACTAAGTGCACAATGGAGAAAGAATATATATGCAATGAGACACCTATGGCAATATACAGCGAGTATTGATATGCAATGAGACTCCTCGAACAATATATAGTGTCAGAACATTCATTGAACGACAAAGGTTGAGCCAAGTCGAGGTTTCTCTTCCTCGGACTATGTTTCCACGTGATTGGATAGTACCTACTTCCTTTAATAACCGACTTGTAGAAGTTATGTAGTTTCCTCCACAACCGACTTGTGATTGGATAAAAATTGACTAACCAAGAGGATAGAGATCATTCAGCAGTTCCTTCATGATTCGGGTTTATGATAAGTATTTTCATACTATGTATAATGGAATGGAAATGATGGTTAACTTTTACAGTGTTTGATAATTCATTAGAAATGTTTATTATTCTTCTGTAAAATTATGAATTTACATGGTCTTTTGTTTGCCTCAACTTAACAGCTAGAGAGCTATGGGAAGTGGGTCTGTAAGTGAATCTAGGAATGAGCTATTGTCACTGTACTCGCTGGAAATCTCCTAAGGGAATTTTTCCTAAGGATTGACCTTGAAATGCAAGAGCTATGGGAAGTGGGTCTGTAAGTGAATCTAGGAATGAGCTACTGTCACTGTACTCGCTGGAAATCTCCTAAGGGAATTTTTCCTAAGGATTGACCTTGAAATGCAAGAGTTGAGGTAGAGTTAAGGGCTCATGTCCATGACTTTAACCAAATCACGACTAAGAGTAAAGCATGCATCCCATGATAATTATCTAAGGACCCATATGAACAAGACCTTGGAACCCTACACTAGGCCCGAAAGGAGCTAAACTTTTTGGCTTCATGACTCCAGGAGTTTGGAGCTCCAGGGTGTTATGGCCTTACCACTCTCCAACCAACTAAAGGAAACTTCTTGTTACGGTTACCCGCAAGATGGACCAATATATGGAATTTCCCTTAACTGTGATCGTGGGATCTATCCCACCATTTAACCCCGACCCAATTAATAATCGTGAAGTAACATGAGCCACATATCCGAGGGTATTCGAGAGTTTCCCTCGTCGTGGGATATACGCTAAGTTCAACCTGGCGTTGACTACTTTGGGAGGACAAAGGTGTCATAGCACCAAATTCCATGAAAGCCGGAGTTTCGAATTAATGCAAGTCGTGGATCTATAGAGTCCATTGAATACCCCTCCCAACGATCCGATCAACTAGTGGAAACATTGGTGTATAGCACTCCGATGAAGTCGTACTTCGGGAGACCAAAGTTGTCATAACTTCAAAACCCCCGAACGTTGGAGGTGTGATTTAACAAAACCGTAGATTTAGGGACGCTTCGGGATCTTCCCTCGCTGTTGGATTTAGATCGTGGTGAGCGTGACGCTAACCACTTTGAAAGCAAAGGGAAATTCACACAACGGATTCCCCCGAACGTCGAAGTTATGAAGTAACGGAGGCCATAGATCTATGGATCTACATGCATGCATCTCGACCGTGAGATCTAAGGGGCGTTGGAAGGATTCATGTCTAGAGTGATGTGTCATGCTAACGTCACCGAGGATGAAGTGGAAACACATTTGATGTGCCACGTGTTACCTTGATTCATACTTTTCACAGACCCTATGTGCACATTATAACGTGGCATGTGTCACCCACTGATGGGGCAACCTATCATCTCTTCCTCGCCGCATGTCACTCCTGTGGCACATAATCTCTTGGCCTATTAGCAAGTGGAGTACACGTGACCCACCTATCCTTGCCTCTACATTTAATATGCCATCACATGTAAGGATGGACCCTTCGGGAGTCTCGGACCTCGGAACTCCATAGGTTTGGTGTAACACCCGAAGGCCAAGCCCATGTTGAATTGTAATTATGTTTATAGGCTGGTGAGATGAGTGATTATAAGCTGAGAGAATTATGTGTTTATTAGGTTGTTGAGCTAGTTGCTAAGGACAATGAGCCCGATTTTGTATATGTAAACACTCACATGATTAATAATTACACTGTCGCGTGTAGATCGACCACGAAGAAGAGTTATGGGGGACTAAAATCCACTAGGTAGGGTAAGGGAAGGGGGATACGTGTCTAGGGTAGGGGCTAAGCTAAAGGGCTTACCTCTAAGGGAATAATATTTTCTTATTATTTCCCAAAAGATATTGTTGGCATAATTCATGTTGTCCTAAGTTCCAGGGAGAAAGGGGAACAAGTGTTAAGTGGAACTCATGCGGCTTCAAGAGGACATGTGTCAACCTAGGTGCATGGAGTTTATAGCTCGGAAATCCAGTTCATTGGGGGTTCAACGTCCCACTTTGGCGTTCTTCCCATCCTTGCATCTGGACCAATTTGGATTTTTCCTCACGACCCTTACGATTCTCTTGAAGTCAGTTACCTTCCCGATTGACCAAGGATTCATGCATGGAACCAGTTCTCCATCATCATCGCCTCTATATCTAGCATGCACCTTTGGAATCCTACAGTCATACTTGAGTTATCCCGTGTGTTTCCTATGAATCCTAACGCAATTTTATTCTCCTGAACCGTGTTGTGTCTTGGCCTTTGGTTGTCATTTTCAGTGTCCATACCCATTTTCTTTTGCTATCGTCACTCGTGTGTAGCTGAATGTTGTTTTCTTTTTCTTAGGAGATGAATGGAAGAAAGAGGTTGTCAGGCCTGTGAGAAAATCTCTACAGGTGAGAGATTGTGCCAAGGAATTGAGTTCTCCTAGAAGGGAGTCTCGTAGTAGCTACAGTACTCTGAGACTTCTGGTCCAACCTGTTGTTGAATCCTAAGGTAAGGGAGGTGTAGTAGCCAATGGACTTGTATTAGTGAAGTTGTAACCTCCCAGGGTGGAGAAGGCATGTGGGGAATGATGGTTTGTGGGTTGTGGGTGTAAGTGGCTCCTAGGATAAAAGATCCTTCCTATTGTTTTGTGCAACTTCCTTCTTTTCCTTGCCAAGCCTAGAATTCCCTTGCCCGATGAAGTTTAGTCCCATCTCGGGCTTGACCCACTGCTGAGCGTGATGAACAATGTGGTATAAGGATGGGAGGTTCATGGAAGGTCTGCATGTAGTTAGTGGTCATCTATTAAAAGATAAGTACCAATTTTTTGTTCATTGCATGTTGTGTATTTGTATTTGCATTATAATTAATGAGTATTGCATGTGTATGTTGTATATGTTGCATGTGTAGGCTTATCTTTATTTCCGCATTAATATGTTATATATATGTAGAATAGTCATTCTATGTTTATATGGATGTGTACGTTTTTCCACAAGTATCTCTGTGTGGCATAGCCAACAGGGAGCAGGTTAAGGATGGGTATGCAACAACTTGGTTACAAATTGGTATCAGAGCTAAGTGAAGTGTTCAAGTAGTGACGTTGCTCGACCTGTTGGTGGCTGGGGACGTTACAAATTGGTATCAGATCTAAGTGAAGTGTTCGAGTAGTGGCGTTGCCTGGCCTGTTGGTGGTTGGGGATGTTACAAATTGGTATCAAAGCCATGGTTTCAACATTGAACATGGATGGGCCATGTTAGTGGAAGTTGAAGCAAAAGTTTCAGAAAAGAACAGTTGTCGAAATGGACAAAATTCAAGTTCAAAGCCCATGGTTCCTACCCGAAACTTGGAGGGGCCACGAATGAGAAATTTGGAGTAGGAAGTCCAAATAATTTTGATGTACAGAGTGCTAGAAGGGCATTGAAAGAACACTTGGACTTTGCTCGGAACACAGGAGGCATAATAAGTTTAAGAAATGGCCACAGAGAAAGAAATCACAACATTCGTGGTGTTGGGGTCATAGTATCTGTTCGGGAGAAGGGGAATCCTTCACGACCGTCATATATGGAGAAATTGCAGGAGGGTTAACCTGGAATCCCTTCGAACTTCGTGACTTCGGGGAAGTTAGGTGCAAAAATAAGAGAAGGGCCAAAGCCCGAAGCTTCGAAGTCCTAGAGGAGATCTACACTGTAGATCTGGGGAGAATCCTTACCATTGGATCAAGCCAGGATTAAAAGAGGAAAACACAGTGGTGAAGGGAAAAATCCCTCAAAGCTCTGAACTCCGGAGTTAAACTGGACCGTCCGTCAAGAGGGACACGTGTCAGCAGATTGACTTGTTCAGGATTTCAACATTCGGGAGAATTAGTGTGTGCGGAGATGAGAACTCTTGAAGCCCGAAGTTCCAAAGCCCCAAAGAGCCAAAGTAGTGATTCATGATGACATCACCTGGAGGTGACGTGGATATCTCCTATGCTTTCCACGAGCCCCCACTTGGAATGTGGAAAACTATACTATGTGGACTTGGAAGGTAAAGAAGTCTAGAAATTTGGAATCTGGAAGACTAGAAGGAAGCAGGCGTAAAAACTTCTGAAACACAAAATTCAGGAGTAACTTGACATGATGATGTCATCGAGAATGACATGGACCCATGGGATGTGTGTCACGCGTCAGTGGGTTTAGGACTGCCAAAGATTGAAATGTCATTTGGAACATGACATCTGTCACCTGTCTGAGTGGGTGTTGGCACAGAGGTAGACCCAGGGTTCAATGTTACAACAGTGCACCAACAAAACCCTAACTACCAGCCCTTTCAGTAACACCTGCGAAACAAATGAATTCTCAACCGAGGTAGAGGCAAGGGTGGTTGCAGGACTCCAGTGTCTGCAACCTTAGCTAGGACACATATATCTTATTGTAACACCTTGACAAAGCACTTAGCAATATAGTTCATCAATGTTTAACCAGTATCTACTTTGCAATTAAAACCCTAATTATAGAGCATCGTAGTATTCAACCATATCTAGCATCTAGCAACACTTAACATGACGAAATAGATCAAATCTAGCAGATTCAAGCACTAAGCGCATTCACACAAGTCAGATCCAACATTTACTCTCACTATTAAGCACAAAGCAACAACAGATCTACCTATCATTCATCTATATCAAAGCACTAAGCAAGTAAATACATAAACAGATTAATGCATCACATAAAGAATTCACAACATAGGATGTACATGGTTCACCCCCACCCTGGGGCTACATCCACCAACTCTTCGTCTTATTTATTAGCTTTCTTCAATCTTCTTACATGCACAGAGCCTTCATATAAAATTCGTAGAGGACAGGAGATCTGCGCACTCTTCACTAGATCCTCCTTCCCCAATCTAGGTTACAACACAAAGCCTACATATAGTCCTTACAGCCACTTGCACTCAGCCTTGCAAACATACATAAAGCACTTACAACTATTACTTGCACTCAACACCACTTACAACTAACTTTTCATTCGCACTTAGCCATTCATACTCATTACATCGCCTAGCATCTATTTATACATTACAAAATCAGGCCTAAACATGGGTAAACCCATGGGCTAACATCCCCATACCCATTACATAATCCCAAATCCCAAAAAGGGGGACAATATCCCACGATCTCCACTTCGTCTTACGCTTTGCCTTCGATAGCTTGTCGAAATCCCAAAAATAGGTCAAACATTACCAAGGATCCTCAAAACTTGGTCAAGGGAAAACAGTGGGCCACGTGTCTGTTTCTAATGTTTCGCCATGGGGACCTCCTCTTGAGTATGGGTGGTGAGGCCCTGATGTTCACAGTGGTGCGTAGCACTAGTTGTGAATTCCAGATACTTGACACTCTGGAATAATGTTTCGTAAGGGAACGAAAGGAAGAACTTTCAAAAGTTCTATAACACCGAGGTGATGAGATGTAATGATGTCACCAAAGGTGACTTGGAAGTGTTCAGAGATTAATGGTTCAAAGGTGTGTGGATGTGAAATCCTCCGAAGTGTTGAAGCTCCAAAGTCTCGGAGCTCAGATTCCTGAAGTTCCACAGTGGGTGTCAGTCGTTGGATGCTAGGTAGTCGTGGAATGTTGATCCACCCTACTTCGCGAGATCGTTAATCCAAAACTCTGAGATATTTGTTGTGATGTGCTTTGAAAACTTTTGAATCCAGAGGCCCGAAGTCCCGAGTAAGCACCTATCGATCTAGCTCTTGGCCACATCTCGTGGTCGCATGGGTTGGGGGATAAGAAAAAAGTGCTAGTGCCCGAAAAAAAAAATGATTGCAGAACAAAACAATGCTCAGAAAGAAAATATCTGTGGGGATTCTTGATTACTCAAGAAACACAGAATGAAATCTGAACATTTTCTTGAATCATATTGGTTTATGAATACTGTGTAATTTGTTGAGGACATATGGCCTAAAAAATTTTGATTGACTGAAAATTGTGTTTGTAGAGTTAACGATTGTCAAAAGTGAACCTAATTTCCACTTAGTGCAGAGAACTGGAGGAGGCACATAATGATTCCAGTTTAGAGAATGAAGCTAGAGGAATGGATTTCCATTTGGGAGTTGAAGGATCAAACTCCAATGGGCATGAAGAAGAGATAGATAAGGAGGGAAACATGATGAAAATCATTGAAATATTGCAGAAAGATGTCCAGACTCACCGAGCAGATAACAAAAGGCTCATGAAATCCAGGGATCATTAGGGAGAATTCAACATAAAGTTGATACAAAGCCTGGAAAAAATAGAAAACAAATTGGATAAGGAGAGTGACTCCAAAAAATCAGGAAGTCACAGGTCCCCTGATGAGAAGAGAAAATCAAGGAGTGTTGGCAGACACCATGTAATATCCCAAAAAATAATTGATTATTAAAGTCCGTGTGCACTTAGGAATAAATTTCCGTTTTTGGCAAATTCATATTTGGAAAAAAAATTCCATTTATGGAAAATCTGAATTTGGCATTTGATTATGTGTAATTAATTATTTTGACTGTTGGGAAAAGATTTGATTTTCCCAACTAACTCTTTGACTGTGACACATGTAAAAGAAAAATCTTTTTATATATTAATTGTTGTAGGACAAATGGAACAGCCATGTTGAAAACAACCGACCATGACTCCATGAGTGGGGAACAGACTTGAGTTACCTCAGGGGTGATCTTTACAAGTGGCAAATGAGGAATTTGACCAATAGAAGCCCTTGAAAATCAAGGATTTGTAAAGATGTGAAAATTCCCCAAGGAGGGAAAAATACCTAGGCACAAGATGTTCATGATATACAACATATGGGGGAGGCAAGACGCTGCTTAGTATGTTGGGAGAAAGGATATTACTTGCTATTATGAACATTGTTTAGTGTGAGGCAAGGGAATTTTTTTGATCTGGAAGGAGGACTGTAGAAAAAGAGGATCATTTCAATTTGCCCTCATGGACTCATGGTTAGGCTAGGGGGTGAACGAAGCAAGTAATTTGGTTGTTCCGTTCTACGGTTGGGTGGAACTTGGTTGTTCCATTTGTGTTCCATATTCTATTTTATTCAGATAAGTACCTTTACTTATTTCTAGATAGAATTATGTTGATTACAAATTGTTAGAGGTGTGATGGGTTTATGTGATGTTAGTGAACATGTGAATGAATGATTGGATGCATAAAATCTATTGTTTATCTTTGTTAGTAGAAGGATGAGTTCATGTGTTATGATTCACATCTAAATATTGACTGTACATATACTTGTAGATATGCTCATGCGTTCCATGTAAAGAAAATACTAGAATGAATAGTTATATTTTTATGACTTATATATGTCTCTGTAGGTATATATATATATATACATGGAGATGTACAAACATATATCGTACTCATATACAAAAATATTTTATCGATCCTTGAAACTGCATGAGAATATAAGTATTTACCATTGGCCAGATCATACAAAAAGTGAAATAAAATTAACAGTCCTTCTTATATTACATCAGGCCTATAAGCAAAGAATTTCAATGGTATATAGGGATTCCGCATCTATCTGACCTTCAAATATGGGAATATCAAAACTAACATGTACCTTGAAAGGAGAGGTTCTTCCAAAGTGGTTGTTTGATGAATATGCGCCTGTTTCTATCAGCAGACGTTGAAGGATGTGGGAAAAATTCTCCATCATTTCATCCCTTTGTCGCGTGAGAGCTTGCTCAAGCAATAAATTGATAGGATCATATGCTTCGTCATTTTTCTTTTCTTCCTCCATGGAGGGTTTCATGGGCGTGCGAGATATATTGTCTTCAAGAGAGACAAGCTTAAGACCCAACTTACTATACTCGGACCTCGTCATGGACATGCACTGAAAAAATTATCAAGAGAAGGCTGCTCTGATACCATTGATCGGGATTATTTTTGGCATGAAATGAGAGTGGAGATATAATAAATAAGTGCACAGAGATATCGCGGATATCCAAATATGTAAATGAACTAAGTCCAAACTATATGTATGCATGTCCCAAAATTGACACTTGTCATGTTGGGATCTACTTTGGCCCACTTGTCCCCATCCTTAGAACTTGGGATAAAATTATTATCCATACTTTATACTTAAGAAATATTAATATAATATTCCTTTTTGGCTTATGCTCCCTATCTTAGCCCCTTTTCCCTAACTTTTAGCGCCCCCTTTTCCTAACTGGTGGAGTTTAGTCCCCCATACTCTTTTATCGTGGTTGGTCTACATGCAACGATGTATTTTATTTTAATGATAACACATATACAAAAATAGCCTCATTGGCCTTTAACATATCAACCTTCTATCTTATAATAAACTGGCTCACCAGCCTATAAAACACAACATATATAAAGGCTCCATGGCCTCAAAATCACGCGCACTTAAGTTATTGCATGCGGTATCCTGAAATGTGCACACTTCATCATTTTAGTGCGCAGTACATGCATGCACTATGCCATGAAAGGTGCATACAAAAAATGATATCAAACAACTCACTAGCTTAAGTACATTTTCAATTAGGTTCAGCCTAGGGGTATTACAATCCCCTCCCCTTATTTATGCATTGTTCTTAGTGAATTATGTACACATATACAACAAAATTTTCAAAAATCGTCAAAACAATGCAGGTATTCTACCTGCATTGCATCATCATGCTCCCTAGTAGAATGCATCATCATTGCATCCATTGGACTTTTACAAGCCTTATGGCTCGATTCTGGAGCTGTTTGATTTTCCATTCCAGAATACGTACTGGGTGCACTTAGAAAGCACCTTCTTTCTCTAGCTTAAACACATTCTAATAAATAATATGATTGGCATCATGTATATATTTCTTGAGCTATGATACATGGAATACATTATGAATAGACATAGATGCAGACAATGAAATCATATAAGCTACTGGACCAATCCTCTCTAGGATTTCAAATGACCCACAATATCGAGCTGCTAACTTTGAACAATTTCCCAACTTCAGGGAATTTCTGTTGGCCTTCACTTTCAAGAATACATGGTCCCCAACTTTAAATTACCTATGATTTCTTCCCTTATCATCATATCTTTTCTGCCTGTCTTGGTAAACCTTTAAATTTTGTTTTATTTTCAACATTTTCTCCTCCATTTCCCTGAGTAAATATAGTCCAACCATTGCTCTATCTGTTGGGTTATCCCAGCTTACCAGTGTGTTGCACTTTCTACCATAAAGTGTCTCAAATGAACTCATCTTTAGATATTGTTGGTACCCATTGTTATAAGAAAACTCTACTATGTGTAAGTAGTCTTCCCATTATTGTGGTTTATCCATCACATACATCCTCAACATATCCTCAATCACTTGATTCACCGTCTCTGTTTTCCCATCTAATTATGGATGATAAGCTGTACTAAAATTCAAATTTGTTCCAAATCCATTAAATAATCTTTTCCAAAAATTTAAGGTAAATTTTGGATCTCTGTCAGACACAATTGTCTTGGGTATGCCATGTAATCGAGCAATTTCTCTCATATAAAAATCAACAATGTTCCCATCTAATTATGGATGATAAGCTGCATTTAAAATTCAAATTTGTTCCTAAATCCATTAAATAATCTTTCCAAAATTTATGTAAATTTTGATCTCACGTATTGTTAAATTGTCTTGGGTATTACATGTATTTGAGCAATTTCTCTCATATAAAATCAGCAATGTTAGTTTCCTCTTGATATGGAGCTTAACTGAATAAAATGGGTAGCTTTAGTAAGTTTATTCCACCACTACCATGAAAGAATCATGCTAGTTGTTTATTCTGGGAAATTTGGTGATGATATCCGGTCGTAAGAGGTTACAACTTCCCATTTCCACTCAAGAATGGGTAGTAGCTGTAGAAAACAACAAGTGTTTATGCTCAACCTTACCTTTTAACATTCCAAACATTTGGCAATAAAATCAATAACTTATTTCTTCATACCTGTCAATAATATTGACTTTGACAGCCCACAATAGTTTTTGATAACTGGTGCCTAAATATAAGGTATACATTATGCATTTCTCTCAATATCAGATTTTAAACTACTGGGAATTTGGTATATAAATTCTTCCCCTGTATATGAGGATTTCATCATTTTCTAACTTGTATTCTTCTGACTTTCTCAAGAACAAATTACCTTGTTGCACTTTTGCCACTAATTCCTTTGTATTGCAAATCTAATTTCCACTACCCAAAAATCTTTTGTGTTTCAATATATGATTGGTACATGCTAATGGTTATAGCATGTAATTCATGCACTTTTTTACTGAGTGCATTAGCCACTTTGTTCCTCTCTTTCCTCTTGATATTCTTTATATCAAATCCATATTCACTTAGAAATTTAAATCCATCTTCTTTGCCTGGCATTTATATTTGGTTGATCAATAAATATTTCAGACCATTATGAATCATTCTAAGCTCACACCTTTTCCCCATGAGGTAGTGTCTCCATTTCCTCATATGCACTATGGATAAATAACTCCAAATCATGATTGACATAGTGTATTTCATGCTCCTTAAACTTCCTTAATTCATACATATACAAACTCATTTTGGTTGAGGACTCCATCAATTCCTTCTTTACATGCATCCTGCATAAGATTGAAGTTTTCATTTGGTCCTTAATCCTTAGTATTGGAGCTAATTTGTTAATACTTTTATTCAAGTGTTCAAAAATCTCTCACCAACTAAATGTCCACCTAAACTTCACACCCTTCTTTGCGCAGGAAGGGATTGGGTGCAATCTTGAAAGGTCATCGCTCTGCTCCCTCCCTATATACTTACCACTTTCCATATTTATTCCTTTCATCCCCCCCTATCTTTTTTTGGGATTGGGATTTCCTGGCCACTCTAGGAAGTGGGTTGGACCTTGCCTTATGGGAAGAAGGACAAAGGCCAAGAGGGTAAAAGTAGCCGAAAGCAAGTTAAATCCAATATTGAAACCTTTGATATGCTTCACCCATGATTCCCCAGAAAGAAGTAAAAATATTCTTAGTAGGAAAAGTGAACCCATAAGATAAATAAACACTCAAGGTAATTATTTGGTGGATAAGAAGTCTCATCACAAGACGACATATTATGACCATGTGCATGTAGAAATATGACACTACCACCTATCTAATAACCAAACTAGGGTAGTGGATCTCAGTTGCATAAATAAGAGAAAGGTCTCACTCATGGAGTCAATTTTCTCATATCATCCATGAAATGTTTGTGGATAACGTTGTCACCTCTACTCATCAAGCTAATACATTGTCCCTCAACTATTTTGAAGCACAAAAGAAAAAGATCAAAAGCAATGAAGCTAAGAGTAAAAGGAAACAAATGGGATAGGAAACAATAACATCGATGATAAGGTGTATCTCCTCTACAAAGGAACCCACAAGTAAGATTTACATTTCACTGTTATCACTGCAACCTATGCCCAAACACTTACACTTTCCACCATTTCATACATTTACATGACCTATATTTTTCTTCACCTAGGAAACACCCTAAAATTGAGAAATATTATCCCAATAGGACACTCGTGACCTTCTCCTAACCTAACTTGTGAAACTGCATAACGCCTATGAGCATTTGTTTGGGTTAAAGGGGTTTGATGCACATGTTTGGTTAATGAATTATTGTATGTGATTTATATGTTATGATCCTTGTGACTTATGAAACCCTTGAGGGCGTAATTTTTTTTGTTGCAAGACCTTTCGTAGTGGATAGGTACACGTGAGGGAATGACTATCTCGAACCTTCATGGGGGCTTAAACTTGTTAGATGGTTGTTGTAACCCCATCCATGGGCAAGAAGACATCATAGATTTTCATCAAGAAGAAAGAAGGTGTTTCCTTTGGAGGCACCTTGGAATACCTAGACCTAGGGGATCTTGCTCTTCCTTCCTCGACGCTAGACCTAGAAGGCCCAAACGGCCACCATCATGACTCCTTTGGACGCCATCCAAAGAAAGGGTTTTCATTTTGGAGGCATTTGTGAGCTTGATAGCACGCGTGGGCATCATCTCTAAGCTCCTTGAGGCCAAGCTGCCTCTACATTTTAGACTACCGTTCCACCTTAGGCCTCTACGCCACCCCTAGAAGGGGCATGATGTCACCCTTTGAGGTGTTTCTAGATTCAATTAATTTTATTTATGTCAAATTTGAATTTATTCTGTAAATTGGCTAGGTGAGCCTTATTTTGACCTAAAAATTAATTAAAGGTCATCGCTTTTATATAAATAAACATAAAGTACATTCATTTTGACAACATAACTCCTCACACAAGAGGAGAGGTGTAAAATTAGCACCCTAGTAAGGGCTATTCATTATTGAAATTCTCAGGAGGCATACTCAGTATATTATTTTTGCAAGTTGGATCAATCTGGGAAGCTTTTATGGTGATCTTGTATGGTTATTCTTTGTGTAAGTAAGTAAAATAAGCATTTTTTGTCATCTATTGAATGATTTATGTATGGTTTTATTTTCCCATGGGATTATGAAATTGCATGGTATACTTAATGCTTGAAGTAAGGAACTTAGTGAATACAATATGACCAAACTTGTTAGAATTAGTGATTTTTTAAGTCATGTTAATGGAAGAATTAATTCATGAATGTAAATTTCATAATACAGAGATATTGGAAAGAGTAAATACCCACAGTTCAATGGATGGCTATTAGAAGCCTTTGGTGCCCAATGTCTTGTGTTTCATCCCTTTTCCATATCCAAGGCCCCAAAACCCATACCCAATGCCAAAATGCTAGTGTTACCTATATACCTAGTTAGAGGTCATTTGTGGCCATTCAAAATGTCGTTATTAGCCCTAGAGGCCTATAAGCTTCCTTTAGGGCCCAACTCTTGGGTTTTTTCCCCTGGCCCTGGAAGCAGTTTCCGTGACTACTCATTGTTCAAAAAACTCATAATGTTGACTATCTCAATCAAGATACCAAGTATATCCTTGAGAGGTCCCTAGGTGGGTTAACATGTTGTTGGATTGCCCTGAGAGATGCCTACTAAAGATTCCCTTTGGTAATTTTTCCCATTGTTATAATCTACTTTGGTGAATCTCTTTTCAATAGAACTTGCATTCTAATATTTCACATTCCTCTAGAATGTAGTGCTCTAGAATCCACAAGACATCAAAATGTTCACTTCATTTAAATTTTTTGTAATAATGTGTGCATGTTCATTTATTTTCAATTATGAGAATGCACCTATCTATCATAATTTGATCATGTGAAATTGTATATTCTCATTTATAAATTATATAATTCAATTATGAGCTTGTTATTTATCATAAGGAAAATAAAAAATTTAATGTGGGATAACTCTTCTAAGTTTTGTCTTATGTCATCCAAGTGTGGTGACATATAAATCGATGAAATCACTATTTTTGTTGTTTAAAATTTATTTTGAATGCAGAAATAGATTCGCCAGTTTAAAACTTCTAGATTATTTGAATTATAATTTAAAAAGAACTATTGAAATTAATAATACAACCGAGAGGGGCTGGGGGTTCAATCGCTTGTATGAGCTAAAACAATATTAAATCATAAATATTAACATTTCAGTGGTATCAATATAAGTATATGGACAAGAAAGGTAAAGAACAACAACACACATAAAGTATACATATAGAGACACTTTTTTATGAGGAAACCCATAAAGGAGAAAACCTCTTCTTCCTCAAAATGATAGGCGCTTCTTTAAATTGCATATCATCTTTAATTGAGCATCAACTCTCTCTGGTTTCTCTAGCACCTTACTAGAAGGGAAGCACTTAACCCCCAATATTCCAAAGATCAACCGATGGAAGCACCAACTTCCCCGAATGTTCCAAAGACTAACCAATGGAAGACCAACTTCCTGCTAATGTTTTCTCTCAACTCAGATAACAAAGAACACTTTATCCTCCCTAGAACCACCCTACCACTTTGTTTTCCTTCCTGGTTACAACCAGATGGAAGCTATAAATCTCTGTGTTCAATCTCTCCACTTGAACATCTCAGAGGAAAAATACCCTCCCAGCACCTCCCTAACCTCCCTAAAATATTAAAATAATAAACATATGACAACTTTATGCAGATATGTCAATTCTAATGGTATCTTTCCTTCTTTATAAACTGGCTCTTCTATCTTTCTTTTCTACAATTCTTTTCCTCATCTTCCGCTTGTTTAAATGGCCCGCTTTGTACCAAATTTTTCTCGCCATTCTCGCTATGCTTCGCTCACACTGCCCGCTTCTTCTACTCTGGGTTTCATCTCACTATGCACATTTGCTCCATCTCATGCTACGCTCCCCGCTTCATTTTCCTTTCTATTGTTTATTCATTTTCCTCCATAATAGCCAAATCAAGATATTCTATTCATTTCTTTATACTAACCTGCCATTTTACTTGCCCTAGACTTCGCGATTTCCTTAGGCAAAAGAAAGAAGAAATTGTCCATGCAACAAACTAACGATCAACAACTAATTTGCAATCATGAGTCCATTTTGCTAATATATTCCAAACTAAGGAGTTAACTATGAGAAAGAACAATAACCTTCCGGGATCAATACTTTGATCCATCGTTCAGATCCAATCAGATTTCACATCGATTTCTGCATTTTGTAGTGAGAGCTTTTGTCACGAAGTAACCTTGATCCCCAAACTCCTAGTGAAGAAGCTTCGGGATCAATCCGGGCCCAGATCACTTATTTATTCAATGGCTGATTTCAAATCACGCATTTTGCATACATCGCGGAATCAGCATTCTAAGGTTGCATTGTGTTCTCTTGTGTCTCTATGTCACGATTCATGAACCTCCGATATGGAGCTCTTTGATCAACGGTCCGTGATCCGATCTTAACTCAACGGTCATGATTGAGTCGCGATATTGCATATCGCTAAATCTGGGTTCTTGCTGTAATAGTTTCTTTTCCTTTTGAAATCATGATTCACAAAACTCCGATAATGGGCCGCGGATCAATGGTCCAGTATGATCTTAACTCAATGGGTCAGCGGGATTGAGTCGCTACATCGCATATCGCGAACCGTATTCCTTTGCTGCAATTGTTTTTCCTTGAAATCGCGATTCACTTAAAACTACGATACGCAGATGTGATCAATGGTCCAAGCATGATCTTAACCCAACTACTGTGATTGAGTCGCTGATATCGCATCGCTAAATTGGGGTTCTGCTGTAATTTGTTTTCCTTTGAAATCAGGTTTCATAAAACTCCACTGACGTAATGCGGATCAACTGGCCCGTGTATAGATCTTTAACCTTCAACGGCCGCTGATTGAGTAGCCATATCGATATCGCTAAATCGGGTTCTGTTGCAATTGTTTCTTTCCTTTGAAATCATTTCATTCACGAACTCCATGTGAGCTCGATCAACGCATTCGTGATCAACCTAGATTCGACGGCTCGAGATAGGTCACCGCGACGGTAACCGCGACATCTCTACTTCTTGCACTTTAAAGAGCATGCAAGTTATCATTGATCCGACGATGGTCAGGTCTTACGCTTGGATCTAACGCATTGAGCTCGTCTCTTCTGCCATGCTTCATCTTGTCTTCGTCTAGATTCGATTCGCCCTTTCGCTCTTTCGAAATTTGAATGGGACCAACGGTCACCGGCTCTTCTCTCTCGATTATTGTTATGCGCTCGCTACTCATTGTTGTTGTACTCCAGTTATCACTACAACTAAACTATATTTGCCATCAATGACAAGTATACACTACCTGTAAATATGCTAACAATCCTCTATATATTCTTCATGCCATTCACATTGTCCGTTACATACTACCAACAATCTCCCCTTTGGCATTGATGGGAAATAATAAGCACCTACCTCTTGCATTCTGACTCAACTCTCCTCTGCATTCGCAACGATCTTACACTCAACTCCGCCTCCCGAACATTTAACTGGATTCTCCTTTGACATCAATAAGCCAAAGAAGAAACATTCTTCCCATCAATCTTTAGAGCAAAACATACTCCTCTCGCCGCCTATAAGCATCTAGAAAAAGACACCAGATATTCAATAAAAATTTCCGACTAGGCGGAACATTTTAAACACCGTAAATTATGTAACCCCAACTTTGACGTATGATATCCCAAAGGGTGCTCGCTAATGGTTTGGTAAAATATCGCTAACTGCTCAGAGAGGGTATATAACTGAACAATTTTGTTTGTAACTTGTTCTCTGAGAAAATGGTACTTTGACGGAATATGCTTAGTCTTGGAAATGAAGAACAGATTCTTGGAGGCACTTCAATGGCATTGGTGTTGTCATGCTGGAATTGAATAGATCGTGGCTATCTTCGACCTGTAAGAGTTTGTATCATCCATAAGATTTGTGCAGCAAGTAGCAAAATAACAATGTATTCTTCCTCTAGAGTGGATAATGAAATAGATCCTTTCTTCTTACTAAGCCATGCAACTAATGAGATAATGGATGAAATGATTGAAATGGATGGACGGTATGGCAAGGAATGGTATGGAATGGCTTGGCAAGACATGGAATGGATGGAATGGAATGAAGGAAGGATGGAATGGAAGGAATGGAGGAATGGATGGACGGGATGGACGGAAGGAAGGAATGGAATGGCCGGACGATGGATGGAAGGATGGATGGATGGACGGGATGGAGGAAGGAATGGATGGAGGAATGGAGGAATGGAATGGATGGATGGAAATGGATGGACGGAAGGAAGGAATGGAATGGAATGGATGGATGGAAGGAATGGATGGAATGGACGGAGGAAGGAAGGATGGATGGATGGAATGGAAGGAAGGAAGGATGGATGGATGGAATGGAATGGATGGAATGGAATGGAATGGAAATGGAGTGGAAGGAATGGACGGATGGATGGATGGAGAATGGAGGGATGGAGGATGGAAATGGATGGAATGGAATGGAATGGAAGGATGGATGGAGCCGGATGGATGATCGGTGGATGGACGGACACGGGATGGATGATCGGTCGATGGATGGATGGAAGGAATGGATGGAATGGACGGAATGGAAATGGGAACCTGCCCTGATACCAATTGCTGAAATTAATAATACAACTGAGACCGGGGAATCAGCTTGTAAGGAGCTTTAAATAATATTAAGTCCTATAAAACATTATTAACCTTTCTTCATGTGGTCATCAACAATATACAAATATATGGACAAGAAGAAGAACAAATGTACCAGCACATAAAGTGCTATATAGAGAGACAAATTTTTTCCACGAGGAAACCTATAAAGGAGAAAACCTCTTCTTCTTCGGGAAATGATAGGTAGTCTTTTAAATTCTGTACATCATCTTAATTGAGCACCAACTCAATGTGAGGTCATACTCCTCTGCTTTTACAAGCTCGAACTTGTTTGAGAGCACCAACTCTCCGTTTCTCTAGGCACCTACTAGAAGGAAGCACGGACTCAATATTCCAAAGCACCACCGGGATGGAAGCACCAACTTCCTCAATGTTCCAACACCAACTAAATGGAACCACCAACTTCCGCTACAAGCTTCCGTTTGTATAACAGAGAACACTTGTTCTCCCTAGCACCACCGCCACACTTGTTTCCTCGCTACAAACTGCATGGAAGTTAACTTCCCCGCGGTGGTTCAAGTTCTACTGGAACCTCTGAGGACAACAGTCCTCTAAAGCACCTCCCAACCTCCCTAAAATATTAAATAATAAATACACAGACAACTTATGCAGATATGTCAATTTTACCATCTTCTGTCTTCTATAACCGGGTCTTCTATCTTCTTTCGCAATTCTTTCATCTTCGCTTGTTTAGTTTGCCCGCTTCAGACCAACTTTTTCCGCCATTCGCCTCGCCTCACCTTTCATTCTCGCCTCGCCTTTACTCAAGGCTTCATCTCACTATGCACATTTGATCCATCTCATGCTACCCTCCTGCTCATTTTCCTTTTCTTATTATTTCATACTTTTTCCATACATGTACCTGCAACCGCATACAAATCGGCTCCCATTTTATTTTATACACACCTACACGGCTGTTCCACTTCGCATTTCCTTAAGAAAAACAAAAACAACTGTCCAAGCAACTAAAAAGCCAACTGAAACGCTAACTGATCAACAACTAATTTGCAATCATGAGTCCGTTTTTCTAACAGATTCCAAACTAAAGAGTTAACTCTGTGAGAGAGAATAGTAACGCTCCGATCAATACTTGATCCGACGGCTCAGATCAAATAGTGATTTCACATCGCGATTTCGAGCACTCTTTGGCGCATCGTAGTTTTGTCACTTGGCAAATCCCGATCCCCTAAACTCCAATGAAGAAGTCGTATCAACAAATTCCCGTGACTACTTCTTTATTCAACGCATCAGGATAATTGACTATATATCGCGAATCAGCATTCTTGATGCATTGTGTTCTTTTCCTCTCTATGTCACGATTCACAAAACTCGGCGTGGAGTTTTCCGATCAACGGTCCAGATATGATTTTGACTCAACGACTGCGATTGAGTCAAGATATCGCATATCGTAAATCGGGTTCTTTGTTGTAATTGTTTTTCTTTTGAACAAGGATTCACGCAACTCGAGTACGGGCCGTGGATCAACGGGTCCGTATGATCTTAACTCAATCCACGATTGAGTCGTATGATATCGCATAATAAATCGGGTTCTTGTTGCAATTGTTTCTTTTCCTTTTGAAATCGCACTACCTAAACCATATCAGCCGTGATCAATGGTCCGTGTATGATCTTAACTCAATCAGCTATGACAGAGTTGCGATATCGCATAATTTAAATCGAAGTTCTTGTTGCAATTGTTTCTTTTCCTTTTGGAAATCGATTCACGAAACTCCGATACGGGTTGTGATCCACGGTCTAGGTATGATCTTAAATCAATGGTTATGATTGAGTTGCGATATCGCATATCATTTAAATCGGTTCTTTAAGTTGCAATTGTTTCTTTTCCTTTTTGAAATCGTGGATTCACTAAACTCCAATGTGGAGTTTGATCAACGGTTTAGATCAACTCTGATCTTGACACTGGGGATTAGGGTCGCGATTTTGGTAAATCGTGATTACTCCTAATTTCTCCTTTGTACTTTTAAAAGAGCGGCAAGTTATCTCTTGATCCGACGCATGGTCGGGTCTTGCTTTGAATCTAATGATCGAAAGCTCTGGTCTCTCCTTTCCTTCATGCTGCCTTTGTCCTCATTTATATCCATTCTCGCTCTTTTGGGAAATTTGAATGGGATCTAACGGTCAATGGATCTCTATCTTCCTCCTGAGCTACACAAGGCTGCTACTCATTGTTGTTGTAATCCAATCATCACTACAAACACAACTATACTTGCCATCAATCATATATACACTCTATCAGAACATGCTGAACAACTTCATACATTCTTCATGCCTTTCGTTTTCTATTACATATTTACCAACAAGAATCACTTAAATATGCATTCAATTTCTTACCAAATTTTGGGCAAATATCCTCAAAAAATATCACCAAATTTTGAATTTTGATCCTGGTAATCGTGATCGACACACTTCCAGAGATCAGAAGGTTGTAATAACATCAAACTTTTGTTTTCGTATCAAGAATTTTGGTAACGACCTACCTTCTATGATTGTGGGAAGGTAGTTGGTAGGTAAATATCTAGCTTTATTTGAAAGGAAACATCAAGATTTGTCAGCTTTGGTTTTGATGTTGAACAATATCATATATTAACATTATTACTTACTAGCCACAACTATTTTATAAAAGTGGTTGATATATCGTACGATCGGCTACTCATTAATTTGAAAGGTGAAAATGACGCTGACGGTGTATATCAAACTACTTTTATATCGGTATATCAACCTCTTTTATGAAGTGGTTGTTGCTAGTTGACATGGACCTTCTCTGAAGGACAACTATTAATACATTCTTACATAATTAATATAATAATTACTCAGCATCATATAGCGTCATAAATATTAATACATATTAATGTATAGTATAAAAGTATAAAATGATTTTCAATAAAATAATACATTAATCACAAATAAAAATAATACACCAAATATAATAAAGTAATACATGTAATATAATAAAGTAAAGAACATATCTAAGAATAACAAAACATATTACAAGTAAATATATTTATAAGAAAAAATAATATAATACATGTAATATAAAAGTAAAGATATTATTAAAATAATAATAAAAATAATGGTTATATTAATTTAATTAATTAAGTAAATATATTTATAAAGAAAAATATTTTTTATAAATATTAATATATATTATACATTATTAATAAATTAATAAAATTTAAATAAATCAAATTATTTATAAAGTAATATATATTAATAATGAAAAAATACATTAATAATATATTTAAATAAATAATATAAAATGCATTACTAAATTTAATTATAAGATAACATATTATAATTGCAACACATTAATAGTGTATAAATAGATTAATGTGATGGTGATGATGATACTATTAATGTCCACTTCAAGACCTAATTGGTCTATTGACCCAAGAGGGTAAGTGATTACTTTATATTCTTTAGAATTTTGTTTCAAAAGCATTAAGAGAAGCTTTCCAAGACTGGCCTACACGCTTGTTGAGTTGAAGAGGTTGTGGAAGGCTGGTAGTGGACTACTATTCTTGGAAATGAGATCTAATATGGGCATAGGTCCCTGATAACTCCAAGAGAGTGATTTTCATCTTCAATCCTCTTAGTGCCACAAAGTTGACACACCCTTTCATCCCATGGTGTTTTAGAATCACCAACTTCACTACGGAGCTCGTGAGAATTTGTTCTATCTTAAAGAATGCTTATTTTTCTTTACACTGAAAATACATAGAAAATTTTGATCTTCTAGATTAGCTAGATTACATCTTATAATACCTTTAATCTTTTTTTGTTCTCTAATTCTTTATCATACTACATTTTTTCCTTAAATTTGATTTGACGCTTTTAATAGTATCTTTATTCTAGAAAATGGTTTCTTCCATTATTCTCAATAGTTTAGCCAAGATTAGGAATCTTTATGCCATCCTCACTTAAGTCAGATGGTGGTTAGTGACTTGATTTGGAAGCAATTTGAGGAAATTGCCTTCCATGTTGTTTAACTTGTTCTTTTATACATTAGGTAATCTAGTCATAGCCATGCTCTAATTCGGGGAGAGGCTTTTTTCTATGAGGAGGATGGGATAGGCTTATTTCTATTCCTTTTGAGGATTATAGGTTATAGCTCCTTTGTATTTGCCTATCTTTCCTTTCAGGATTCACGAGATACTAGAGCCCTGTATACTTCACATCCATAAAGAATAATGTAACAAGAGTCTCAAAGAGGAGTTTCTTCTTATCCCAACTCAAAGTTCACCTAATTTACAATTTTTTTCAAACCCATAATAAGCTTCTTTACATCCCCAATAATCATTTTCTCACTACTATAATCCCACTAAGCTTTGTGGTGAATATCAATTCCAAGATATTTGCATGAATTCACATCAAGTTGTTGTTTCACATACAAAGGCATCATAAGGGATCCACTGGATTTAATAATCATGACCTTAGTCTTACTCAAGACAATGTACCATACCCATATTGGATCAAAAATTCCTGAGGATTCTTAGTTATTTTCAAGATCATGGGGACCTTGCCATAAGAACGATATGCTCATCGCATAAAGAAGAAGATTGACACTATACTAGTGAGAGTAGGGCCGACACAACCGCTTTTTCCAAACATTCCTTCTTAATTCTTATAAATGTATATGTCAAAAAGGGTAGGGACAATGGACAACCTTGTTTTGACTCCAATATTGCAGTTAATCTCTTGACGAGCCAAGAGCTTCTAAACTTAGCAATAACGCTCTCATACATCCTTATTGCAAGAGCCCTCAACTCGAAAGAGGCACTTTTATCTCTTCAACCTATTCCAAAGATTTTTCCTAAAAAATATTATATATAAATGAATTAACATATTAATTCATAATTAATATATTGATGATATATTAATTATCGTATTAATACATTAATATATTGATATTTATTTTTTTATTTATTAAATATGTATTAATTAAATCTATTTAAATTTTAATGGATAAGTTTTTTAAAAATCTTAATAATAATTAATTAATTAATACATTATTAAACAATAACAAAGTAATACATATTAATAAACGTTAATTTAATAATAAGCTAATAAAATACATTAAAATAAAATCTCGAAAAACAAAAACTAGAATAAAATAAAATAAATTTATAATAAGTTAATGTATTATATTATTATATTAAAGTATTGATACAATAAAACATTATTTATATATTAATTAAAATACATTAATGTATTTTATTAAGATATTAATAGAAGAAAACATTTTTATATATTTCTAAAGTGATTAAAATATTAATAAAATAATATTAATATATTGATAGATAATATATAAATAAACCATAATATTATTGTATTAATTGAATATTATATTAATGATGTATAAATTAATGTACAATATTTATAGTAAATAGAAGTATTAAAAGATTAATCTAATTTATAA
Source organism: Picea sitchensis (assembly GCA_010110895.2). NCBI lineage: Eukaryota > Viridiplantae > Streptophyta > Pinopsida > Pinales > Pinaceae > Picea > Picea sitchensis. Next base: position 11,741 of record SNQJ01S0065415.1, on the reverse strand, counting down.
ATTAGATTAAATAATATTACTAATGAATAAAATATTTTATGTATGCAATATATTAATTGATTAATAATAATGTAATGTGTATAAATTAAATTATTTATTAATGTATAATATAATGTGTTAATGAAATTAAAAAACTTTAAATAGAAGTGTATTAAAAAATTAATGTAATTTATAAATCTAAGCATTAAAATATTAATAAATAACCATTTTATGGATGTAATGTATTAAATTATTTTCTAATAATAATGTAAAGTACATAATTTAATTAATTTTATTAATGTAATGTATAAATTAAATTATTTATACATTAATGTATAATATAATATATTAATGAAATTAATAAATACTTAATACAATATTAAATAATATAGAGTTAAACTATTAATATAATAAGAAAATAAAAATACATTAAAATTAGTTTATAATATTATTATATAACTACAAAACATTAATATATTACATTTTTACTTGAAAGTATCAATTTATTAATACAATATTCATCTATACATTAATTCAATTAATATAATAATCATTAATGAATTAACACAATTTACTACATTAATAAAGTAATAAATTGAAAATATATTAATAAACTCATAATATATCAAGAAAATATTAATACAGTAAATTTGCACCTTATACTATATTAAATTAATTATTACTATTTTATCTTTATTAATGTATTAGAAATTAAATTTAAACATCACATTAATATTAATGCATTGAATTGAGTTATTACTAAATTAATTATTATAAAGTAATACACTAGTAATGTAAAAATACATTAATGTAATATTACATAAATGAAATAATATATTAATATGTAAATTAATCAATTAATTAATGTATTAATATGTAAAGAAATTAATTTATTAAAGTATTAATGTATTGATTAATTAATAGCTTAATGCAATGTATAAATTAAAGTATCAATGCTTTAATGTATAGTGTGATGTATTAATATAAGAGATTAATTAAAAAATATTAATAATGTATTAATACATTGATAGAATAATACATTAATGTACTAAAGTATTGGTGTATTAATTAAATAATACATCAATGATATATAAATTAATGTATAAAATAATAAATACAAGTATTAAATGTATTAAATAATTGAAAAATTAATGTAATTTATAACTATATTAAAATATTAATGTATAACTTATTGTATGAAGGTAATATTGGGCTATGTATGTCATTGCAATGTTGGGCTATCCATGTTACATTAGGTTCTATGCATCACATAGCAACAAGGGGTTATATTCATCACATTGTGTTGCTAGGCGTTACTACGTCACATTGCAACATTAGGTTTTATGCATCTCATAGAAACAAGGGGTTATGCTCGTCACATTGCGACGTTTGGAAATGTTTGTGAGATTGTGACGTCAGAATATGAAACAAGGTTAGGTTCATCACACTACAATGTGTGTATATGTTCATCACATTTCGACGTTACTACATTAGACATATTTTCATATTCATTTATGTCCGTCTCATTGCGACGACAGGGCAATGTTCATTACATTGCGATGTGTGTATATGTTTTTCACATTGCGACATTACTATGTTTGCAATGACATATATATGTTCGTCACATTGTAATGAAAGGGATATGTTCATCAAATTATGGCAACAAGGCTATGTTCATCACATTGAAACGTCAAGATATTTTCATCACATTTTGACGTTACAATGTTTGTCACATCACGACATCGTTTTTTTCATCACATTGCAACGAAAGGGATATGTCCATCACATTGCAACGCCTATATATGTTTGTCACATTAGGAAATTACTTTGTTTGTCATGTTAGGGTTATGTTGGTCACATTACGATGATAGGGATATGTTCATCACTTTGCGACGACAAGGTTATAATCATCAAATTATGACGTCCATATATGTTCATCACATTTCGACATTACTATTTTCATCACATTACTATGGCGCTATTTTGTTAAATTGACATGATAGGGCAATGTTCATTGCATTGGGTCGTTCTCGTATGTTCGTCATATTGTGACGTTAGGAAATGTTTGACACATTACGACATCGAGACCATGTTGATTGTGGTTAACCATGTTGGACCATGTTTATTGTGGTTAGCCATGGTTTATTGTCGCATTGCAATGTTGATAAGGTTTTATTCGTTAGATTGTGACATCAAGTTTTGTTCATCACATCACATCATAAGGTTATGGTCATGACATTGCAACATATAATTTTTTCTTATCACACTATGGCATTAGAATAGGTTTATAACAGTTTGATACTGGGTTATGTTTGTCACATTGCAACGTTAAGGAATGGTTGTCTCATTGCAATGTTGGGCTATGTTTGTCACATTGCGACATTAGGTTGTTTATGTCACATTGGGACAATGGGTTATGTTTGTCATATTGCAAAATTTACAAATGTTTCTCACATCATGGCATTAGGATATTTGTGTCACATTGCGACTAGGAGGCATATGTTTGTCATATTGTGACATTTCTAAATGTTTCACACATTATGATGTTAGGATATTTGTTTCACATCACATTACGACAATAGTGAATTTTCGTCACTATGCGACGACGAAGCTATGTTATTTCACATTCTAGAAATAGGGCTAGGTTCATAACCTTGCTATGTTACTATTTTTATCAAAATGTGACAATGGCAACGAAGCTATGATGGGGCTATGCTCATCACATTGCGACAATAGGACTATGATGGTCACATTGCAACAATACTATGTTACTCATATTGCAACTTTGACTTTAATTTTCAAATTACAACATTGGGTTATGTTTGTCACATGACAAGGTTGGTTCATGTTCCACACATTATGGAAAGAAAGTTTTCTCGATGTTTTTGAAGAAAATATAACAAAGTGTTTCATTTGTCACAAAGATAGGAACTTTGAACTCATGTGATGTATTACATAGAAAGAAACTTAGAATCATACTTGTTCTAAAGACATTGATAAAAAACCATCTTTAACTTTACAGATGATGATTTTTAGTTGTTCTAAATAAGTCTCCCACCTATACAAAACTTTCATTAAATTCCACATAGACACACATAAAACTTTTATTAAAACTCCTATACTAAAAAGAATAAATTCCACACACTCATTAAACCATATTTTCTAATCATTAAAATAAATGGATGTCTTATAACACCCTTTGTATAATATAACTAATTATATATATTTATAATAACTAATAGTATGCCCGCACGGGTGTAGACGGATTGGCAAGTGTCGTGTAAATGGAATGAAATTTGTACCATTCTTACGCGCCATTCTTGCGGGCTCGGTGGTTGCACCTGGGGTTATAGTGGTAGACGAGTACGAGAACCGCGAGTTGCCGATTCCCCCAGTAAATAATAATAATAATAATAATAAATAATAGTATAGTTAATTATTATTATTATTTAATAATCATTAATTATTAATGTATCATGTATAATAACAACAAAGTATTAATAATATTTGTAATGTCTATAATTTTTACTATTAATAAATTTAATAAAGTATTGATAGGTATTAATGATTATTAATAAAGTAGTATTAATAATATTAATAGTTATTATTATTATCAACTAATAATAATAATTAAAACCTCTTTATTTTAATAAAATCTATATTAATCATCCTTAATAATTCTAACAATCTTAACAACACTAATCCTAATAACCCAAAACCAAACCCTAATAACCATTCACCTTAATATATTATTAATACATTATTGCTAACATAATTAAACATTAAAATTAATTAATAATTATTATATAAAAGACATGTGTACTAACTCTAATAACCCAAATCCTAGTAACCATTAAGCTTAATATATTATTAATATAGTATCGTTAACTTGATAAAGCATTAATATTAATTAATAATCATTATAACCTAAACCCTAATAACCATTAAACTTAATATAGTATTAATATAGTATTGCTAACCTCCTAAAGCATTAATATTAATTAATAATCATAATATAAAGCATTAATATTAATTAATAATCATTATAACCCAAATCCTAATAACCATTAAACTTAATATAGTATTGCTAACCTCATAAAGCATTGATATTAATTAATAATCATTATATAAAGTAAATGTAGTCTTAAAAGAACTCCTTTATAATATAATTAATTACTTATATTAATAATAACCAATAATAATGTTAATTATTTTTTTTATTATTACTTAATATTTATAAATGTATTATATATAATAATAATAAAGTATTAATTATATTTAATTAATAAAATTATTAATGAATATAATTACGACAATTACATTAATAAAATATTAATAATACTTTATTAATAAATTTAATAAAATATTATTATATATTAATATTGTGATTAATAAATTATTATTAATAACATTAATAAACCTAACCCTAAAATAAATTAATAATTTTTCATTATCATCTCAATTTTGTATGTAAAGTTGGGTAAATGTGATTCTAATCCTCCATTTCAATTACAATTGGAAACCATTTCCAATGTAAAGTCATATAGTTAGACAAATTAAATGTACTTCTCCAAATTAAATGTACTTATAAACACGGGTGGAAACAATGAAATTAAATGAATGGATTCCAATCTCCAATGAAGAACTAGTCTCGGAATTTGAAATATTCTCACGCGGACGGATTCCAATGAAAAATGTTTCCTTTCTTTTATAACCAGGCTACTGCTTTTGTAAGAACTCAACACCTCCACGTTTCATTATCGAAATTTGGCTCTACCAAATGTTCGCTGAGGAGAGACTTTGATTATATCGAGTCCCGGTAGAGTTGGACAGCCCCAGGATTGAGTCTCCTCGGTTCGTTTATGTTCCTGGCTCTGAGCCCTTTGCGATGACGGCAGAAAACCAGCGAGTGCACCACACGATATAAAATGTAGAGAAAAATGCAGGCGAATATGCAGACGAAAAGCTGAGCTCTCCATTGATGTCGAAGTTCAGTCTTTCATCTGATAAGGGAGGGGTCTATCAGCATCCTTCCGGCTGGAAGGTGCTCGTTCAGTTTCCGAGGGACCAAGTCATACCAACACAGCAGGTTCGCACAAAGGACTCACGGCCTCCGAGGCTTGTCGCTACTTATGTTGTAGGCTTTGCTTTCTATTTGCATATGTAAGAACCCGTAAGGACCCAGAATCCAAACAAGAAGATCGGCATATATCTGCAAAAATTACATTACATATAAGAATTAATAAACACTATTAAAAATTAATAACTAAAAATTAAAAAATGTAAACCCTAATTATAAATTTCATATACTTTATCATTGTCCGCTTGAACTGGAACTGCAACCTTCAAGCGTTCATGGGAGTGCAACCTGCATGACAATGAATACAAATATTAAACCTGCATGACAACGAATAAAATATTAGGATATATGGAGATAGATTTAAAACAAAATATGTGAAATGAACTAAAACTTAACAACACCACCCGACCAGAAATGGAAATGTGTGAGGCAGAATTAAAACCCTACGGCTCTTCACCTGCCTGATCTCTTTACCTGCCGGCTGTGCTCTTCACCTGCCTGCTCTCCACTTGATATTGTTAATTGAAAATTGAAAACGTGGCATCACATGCATTAAAAAATGCTTCCCGAATATGATACACTGGATCAATTAAAGGTTGCATATATATTAATTATTGGTAATCAATTAAATGTGGAAATCATATGGTTTATAGTAATTTCTTAATATGATTAGATAAATGTGAAAAAGTAAATAATATAACGGATGCATCTATAAATGCAAGGAAGTTATGAACATTAAATTTTATTCATTGAATTGGGAGATTGAATTGGGAGGACGACCTCGCATTTTTAAAAGTTGACCACGAGATTGAAATTTTTGATTAAAAGCTTCATTAACTCAGCAATTCCAATAAGGAATGCCTATAGACGTAATTATTAGTTTTTTCGTTGTAGTGGCGAGTACGGGAATATTGAGAAATTGTTGTGCGAGGAATGGGAAGGAAATGATTTGAACATACACAGATCTTCATGGAATCTTTAGAAGTGCCCATCTGGAAAACAAGCAACAGACGCTGGCGGCCATTATACACTATGTTTGAATCATTGTAGGGTCGAATAATTATCTCCTAAAATGGTCAATAAATAATGGAAATATGAATATGGTCGGGCTTCCTCAAATATGAATATAGACGGGCTTTATGCGGGCTTATTCATATATGAATATCGATGTATATTGGAGAAATATATTGAGGAACGAAGTGCATGATCCTCATACTCATTTCTAAGTTTTTTTCATACAATTTATGCTAATATTACACCGATTCAAAGACAATTTATGCCAAAGATGTAAACAGTGGTATATTTCTAATGTTAAATATTTAAGCATTCGTACCAAAGTGACACAGATCATGGATATCAGTGGCCAAAAAAATGTTGTTATGTAATGTTTATCTCTTACATTATATTATAAAGAAGAGTAATTACAGTGGGTTTCATTCCATCCTACTATGAAGTTTGAAGGAGGTATGATGGTGACAATGATCATGAGATGATATGATCATGAGTAAATACACTATGAAGGAGGTATGATGGTGACAATGATCATGAGATGAGAGGACCTCCCATAACGTATTCGGTAAGGGCCAACGCAATGATACCAAGCATGGAAAAACGCCCATTCAACATCTCTGCTTCAACAGACATTATCGCTTTTGATTTTCTCTCTTTGGAGATTCCCTTGAACATGAGTATCAGCGAAGCAACTGAGAACAGAACCGCACTTCCAACAAACAATGKAACTCCTCTGGTGGCCAGCTGAGATAAGAGGTATTTCCCGCTCGCTAGCTCAACCCCAATAGCTGAGACGAATCCGAGCATGGCTAGTCTCCCATTTATGGTCTCTGGCGCTGGTCCACCGAAGGCAAASAGGTCCTCAAACTTTGGGCTCACCTGCATTAATTCACTCAATTTATTTCGATGTGTGACCAGTGCAGTGCATGTTCGTGTAAAAATTGACAATTAATTGCTTACCTTCGTAGGAGACGTAGAGGTGGATTGCTTTGACTCGTTCGGCTCTGGATCCACATGCAAATTAAATTATAAAAACAATAGCATAAGGTGAATTCGGAAACAATTGAAAAAAGTTTACAGCAAATAGTTACTACCCCCTGCCATGCATTTCACTCGAAGGCCCCTGGAAGCCGCTGGCATCCGTTGCGAGAGTGATACTCCATTCATCGCCCCTGCCAGTGGAAGGCCCCTGGAAGCCATTGTCATTTCTCGTGGGAGTGATACTCCATTCATCACCATTACTGATACATTCACAGCCGCCATCGAAGTATAATAATGAATACTAAATGCAATATGAAAGCAACCAGACAATAATCAAATCAACTAACTGGACAATGGAGAAAGAATAGCGAGTATTGATATGCAATGAGACACCTGGGGCAATATACAACGTGTATTCATATGCAATGAAACTCCTCGAACAATATATAGTGGCGGAACATTCATTGAACGGGGAAGGTTGAACCAAGTCGAGGTTTCTCTTCCTCGGACTATGTTTCCACGTGGTTGGATAATACCTACTTCCTTTAATAATGGATTTGTAGAAGTTACGTAGTAACTTCCTCCATAGCCGACTTGTGGTTGGATAAAAATTGACTGACCGAGAGGATAGAGATCATTCAATGGGTGACCGCTTTAAAAGTCGTGGTAGAATTTATTAGTCGTTGTAAATGACATTTGGAATCATTTTTATCTCCCACTTTCCCCTCTAGGGTACTCCATTCATAGTACAAATCATGGGAGATTGTCGCACCCCACCCCCACCATCACATTTTTCATCCCATCCATTTACAATAGTTGCACCTATACACTATTCCATTTACACTAGCTGCAACTATACTATTCAGTGTGGCTGTCATGGTCAACAATACAATAAATGTTTTTTTGGAGCAATATGTATATATATAAACATGATGATTATGGTGATGGTGATGATGATGATGTAGAAATCAACAAAATATTTATATCTAAACTTAGTACATCTAGGAACTAGATGAAATATGACAACCAATGTACTTATAGGTTTAATGTGAATATTTACAAAAATATTCATAATGTGACAAACATTTGTAAATTTTGCAATATGACAAACATAATCCATTGTCCCAATGTGACATAAACAACCTAATGTCACAATGTGACAAACATAGCCCAACATTGCAATGAGACGACCATTCCTTAACGTTGCAATGTGACAAACATAACCTAGTATCAAAATGTAATAAACCTATTCTAATGCCATAGTGTGATAAGAAAAAACGTTATGTTGCAATGTCATGACCATAACCTTATAATGTGATGTGACGAACAAAACTTGATGTCACAATCTAACGAATAAAACCTTATCAACATTGCAATGCGACAATAAACCATGGCTAACGACAATAAACATGGCCCAACATGGTTAACCATAATCAACATGGTCTCAATGTCGTAATGTGTCAAACATTTCCTAACGTCACAATATGACGAACATATGAGAACGACCCAATGTAACGAACATTGCCCTATCATGACAATTTAACAAAATAGCCCCATAGTAATGTGATGAAAATAGTAATGTTGAAATGCGACGAACATATACGAACGTCATAATGTGACGATTATAACCTTGTCATCGCAAAGTGATGAACATAACCCTATCATCGTAATGTGACCAACATAACCCTAACATCACAAACATAGTAATTTCATAATGTGACAAACATATATAAGCATTGCAATGTGATGGACATATCCCTTTCGTCGCAATGTGATGAAAAAAGGATGTCATGATTTGACAAACATCGTAACGTCAAAATGTGATGAAAATATCTTGACGTTTCAATGTGATGAACATAGCCTTGTTGCCATAATTTGATGAACATATCCCTTTCATTGCAATGTGACGAACATATATATGTCATTGCAAACATAGTAATGTCGCAATGTGACAAACATATACACACATCGCAATGTAATGAACATAGCCCTGTCGTCACAATCAGATGGACATAAATGGATATCAAAATATGTATAATGTAGTAACGTCGAAATGTGATGAACATATACACACATTGTAATGTGATGAACCTAACCTTGTTGCAATCTAATGAAGATAGTCCTGCCATGGCAATGTGTTGAACATATCTGTGTCATCGCAAACATAGTAATGTAAAAATGTGACAAACATATACAAATGTCACAATGTGATGAACATAGCCATTTCATCGCAGTGTGACGAACAAAAATGGATGTTGTAATTGATAAACATAATAACATCAAAATGTGACAAACATATACGAATGTCGTAATGTGAAGAACATAGCCTTGTCGTCACAATGTGATGAACCTAGCCCTGTCATTGCGCAATGTGCCAAATGTTTTCAAACGTCTCAATGTGACGAATATAACGCCTTCTCACAATGTAATGTGCAGAACCCATTGTCGCAATGCAACAAACATAACCCTACATTGCAATGAACATTTGCTACGTCGCAATGTGATGAACATAACCCACTTTGATATGTGACGTTCATGCCCATACCTCATTATGTTACAAAAACTCTTTCCTTTGTGACAATGCGACGAACTTTATGACGTCACAATGATATGCACATAGACTCATCATCACTATATGATGAACCATAGCACCACAAAGTGATATACGTGCATGTTCAGACGTCACAATGTGACAAACATTTCCAAACGCCACAATGTGACGAGCATAACCCCTTGTTGCTATGTGATGCATAGAACTTAATGTCGCAATGTGACGTAGTAACGCCTAGCAACACAAAGTGATGTCACAATGTGACAAACATTTCCAAACGTCGCAATGTGACGAACATAACCCCTTGTTTATATGTGATGCATAGAACCTAATGTGACATGCATAGCCCAATATGACATGCATGCATAGAACCTAATGTGACATGCATAGTAATGTCGCAATGTGACAGACATATACAAACATCGCAATGTAATGAACATTGCCCTGTCGTCGCAATCAGACGAACATAATGTGACATGCATAGCCCAATGTGACATGCATGCATAGAACCTAATGTGACATGCATGCATAGTAATGTCGTAATGTCACAAACATATACACATCGCAATGTAATGAACATTGTCGTGTCTTCGAAATTGGATGGACATAAATGGATATCAAAATATGTCTAATGTAGTAACGCTGAAATGTGATGAACATATACACACATTGTAATGTGATGAACCTAACGTTGTTTCATATTCTGACGTCACAATCTCACAAACATTTCCGAACATCGCAATGTGACCATCATAACCCCTTGTTGCTATGTGATGCATAGAACCTAATGTTGCAATGTGACGTAGTAATGTGTGGCACCACAATGTAACAAACATTTCCAAACGTCGCAATGTGACAAACATAACCTCTTGTTGCTATGTGATGCATAGAACCTAACGTGACATGCATAGCCCAACATTGCAATGACATACATAGCTCAACATTACCTTCATACAATAAGTTATACATTATTGTTTTAATATAGTTATAAATTACATTAAATTTTCAATTATTTAATACATTTAATACTTGTATTTATTAATTTATATATCATTGATGTATTATTTAATTAATACATCAATACTTTAGTACATTAATATATTAATCTATCAATGTATTAATACATTATTAATATTTTTTTAATTAATCTATTACATTAATACATCACATTATACATTAAAGCATTGATACTTTAATTTATATGCAATTAATTAATCAATACATTAATATTTTAATAATTTAATTTATTTACATATTATTACATTAATTAATAGATTAATTTATATGTTAATATATTATTTCATTTATGTAATATCACATTGATGTATTTTTGCATTACTAGTGTATTACTCTATAATAATTAATTTAGTAATAACTCAATTCAATGCAATAATGTGATGTTTAAATATAATTATTAATACATTAATAAAGATAAAATAGTAATAATTAATTTAATATACTATAAAATGTAAATTTATTGTATTAATACTTTCTTGATATATTATTAGTTTATTAATATATTTTCAATTTATTACTTTATTAATATAGCAAATTGTGTTAATTCACTAACGATTATTGTATTAATTGAATTAATGTATAAATGAATATTGTATTAATGAATTGATACTTTCAAGTAAAAATGTAATATATTAATGTTTTGTAGTTATATAATAATATTATAAAGTAATTTTAATGTATTTTTACTTTCTTATTATAATAATAGTTTAACACTATATTATTTAGTATTGTATTAAGTATTTATTAATTTCATTAATATATTATATTATACATTAATGTATAAATAATTTAATTTATACATTACATTAATTAAATCATGTACTTTACATTATTATTAATTAATACATTACATCCATAAAATAAGTTATTCATTAATATTTTAATACTTTAATTTATAAATTACATTAATTTTTTAATACTTCTATTTACATTAATTTTTTAATAATTTTATTTAAAATATTTATTAATTTTATTAATGCATTATATTATACATTAATATATAAATAATTTAATTTATACATTAATGTATAAATTCTTTAATTTATACATTAATATATAAATAATTTAATTTATATATTACATTAATTAAATCATGTACTTTACATTATTATTAATCAATTA
>SNQJ01S0065414.1:71813-82181 GCA_010110895.2 Picea sitchensis | reverse complement strand
ATAGTCCAAACAGATATAGCTTCCACACCTCCGCATAGGTATATCCCCGCACAACTATACTACAAATATATAGTATACATAGTCCAAACAGATATAGCTTCCACACCTCCGCATAGGTATATCCCCGCACAACTATACTACAAATATATAGTCCACACAGATCTAGCTTATGCACCTCCGCACAGGCATATCCCCGCACAACGAACACCTAGTAAATAAAACACATCTTCAACACAAACATATAGTCTGCACACATATAGCTTCCAACATTTCCGCATAGATATATCCCCGCACAACGAACACTTAGTAAATAAAATACATAAAAAACAATGTAATTATTTATTACAACTGGTGCACAATGTAATTATTTATTACAACTGGTGCATCTGGTTTTGTCGATTTCATTGTCATGTCTAATTGAAATTACAAAGTATATTTATTGTCATGTCTTATCATTCTCTTCTTGTATAAACAATAATGTTATTGTTCTTTATTTTATATATTGTTTAATTATCACCTCTTGACAAAAACTATTAATTGTTTATAAATTTCATTGTTCAACATGTATTTCCTAACTACTTGACAAGGACTATGTTACCATACAACTCTTATTTATTTATTTTCAAATAATTGAAGACAAAACCTAAAGTTATGGTGACTTTTATATATATATTATTTCATCATTTTTCAAACCAACGGTTTTTATCAGGTGGCGGTTGACCCTCCAAAGCTATCACTCTTTAAGATGTAAGAAAGATTTTCAAGCCTTTTTCCTTCTCAATATAGTCGAAATCTGTGGGATAAAATATAATTTTATTCGTTAGGGTTTAATGCACGAAGCCACCACGCACACTTATATCGCTGGGATTTATTTATTTTTCATTTTGGAACGGCTCGCGTCACGCGTGCGTGGTGGGCACATGAAGATTTAGAAACAGCAAATCGTCATAGAATATTTATTAAACCTATAAATTTATATACTTGAAGCGTTTTTCAAGGCAGTTGAGATGGCCGAGTTGGTCTAAGGCGCCAGATTAAGGTTCTGGTCCGAAAGGGCGTGGGTTCAAATCCCACTCTCAACAAAGCAAATAAAGTTTGGTATCAATACTTTAGATTTTTATTTTTACTGATATGATATTTCACAGCTCAATCAGTCAGGATGGAGGCGCCAGACCCTAGTTCTGCTCATTTGCAGGCGTGGGATTTTGACATTTAACTTTATAGTAGTTAATATTCTATTCTTTTTGTAGCAAAGTAGTGGCAATTAAAACTGTTTATGACTGGGCATTTGGTCTAGTGGTATGATTCTCGCTTAGGGTGCGAGAGGTCCCGAGTTCAATTCTCGGAATGCCCCAATTATACGTTATGCCGGCTGGCTTTTTGTTTGTCCGCGTGGAGGTTATCATCCATCAGSTCTTCCTGTGTAGGTGAGAAAATTGGGAACTAATAAAATATGTTGGAACTAAATTTAAGTTGGTGATCAACCTCTTACCACCATTTGTAGGGTTTCAAACATTTCATTCAGAAACTCCTTGTCCAGATCAACAATCCACCCTTCTTGTGTGGAAAATAATTTATTTGGTGGGAAAGAAAAATAATCCCACCATTAAAAACTTAATATAGATTTTACAATACAATAATTTATAAAAAAATAAAATTAACAATAGATTTTTTGTAAATAGATTGTGATCTTTTGTCTTAGTTTATGATATATAGATTTTACAATAATTTATAAAAAAAAATCAACAATATATTTTTTTTAAAATAGATTGTGATAGATTTTACAATAATTTATTAAAAAAAAATTCAACAATAGATTTTTGTAAATAGATTATGATTTTTTCAATAAATTTATGATATATAGATTTTACAATAATTTATAAAAAAAAATAATTCAACAATAAAAAAATTTAAATAGATTGTGATTTTTCTTCTGGGTTTATGATATGTTTTTATAGCATGGTTATCAAATTTGGCTAAATCAATGAAATAAATTTGAAAATTGGTCAATTTGTTCAATTTAGCTAAATTAGANAATTCAACAATAAAAAAATTTAAATAGATTGTGATTTTTCTTCTGGGTTTATGATATGTTTTTATAGCATGGTTATCAAATTTGGCTAAATCAATGAAATAAATTTGAAAATTGGTCAATTTGTTCAATTTAGCTAAATTAGATTCGTTGTAGAGGGATCACAATGATTCAAATTCAATCGGTGCTTCCCTAGGCCCTTATGTTAGGGACTCCTCAACAAGTGGTTCTTTCTACAATATGTGTGACATTCTCCCCAACTTTTTTAGTAACTTAGAGAATTTCTAGCTTAGATGCATGGGGTGCATCGCCTACTTGGCAACCTGCAGGACTCCCACTCAAAAGGAAGGAAGTGGTGCAGTGATTTCATGCCATTAAAGAATGTATAAAATACGAGGAGAGCAGTGATATCAATCTAAGAACACCATGACATGTTTTAGAAACCAAATGGGGCATATGTAGCATTCTAGTAGATAGAGGGGAAGTCAATAGGATTAAAAGAACAAACAATTCTCGATGTTGAATCACTCAATTCATTAGTGCAATTGAGAGTTAATAGAAAAAAAATTTATTAAAAAGGTCAAAGTTATGTACTAATTCAGATTGTTTTGGTAATTCTATATCTGACTATAACCAAGAGAAGAATTACTACTACAGAGAAAATATATTAGGAATCTCCTTGTTTTTTAAGATTATTTGTATTGAATGCCCCTAAATGGAAGCAAAATATGATGGGTTGTGCATGTATCTTTGGATCTTGTAAATACTAACAAATTTTGGTGAAGTATATTGGTGAATTTTGGCAAAACAAATTCAAATCGAAAAAATTTCACTTTATTTTTTTCGTATCATATCGAATTCAAATCCAAATTTGAGTTCAAACTTGATAACTATGTTTTATAGAGCTTTGGATAACTATCGACTGGAGTTCCACAACAAGCATTGTATAAGCCAAAGCAAGATGAATCACAAAAATGTGGTCACCTATGATCTTTGTGTAAAAGGTATCGTTATGATTCAACTATAGTTAGCATCATCTTCCCAATGTTTCTACTTGTTTGACATCTCTGTTTGGATCAAATTATGTCCCCAATGTTTTTATTTATTTTATCTCTATCTAGACCAATGTTTCTATTTATTTTATCTCTATCTAGATCAAATCCGATCTCCTATGTTTTTGTTTACTTGACATCTTTTTTAATCAAATTTAATTATATAAATTAACTCCTAAAATTCTTGTTTATTAATCATGTCATTTACTTAATTCTTCTTTTCTAAATATTTCTGTAGAGATGAATAACCATAAAGGTCAAGTTGCATTCTCTTCCATGAGATGCTACATAGATTTTCATTACTCGAAAAGATGATTTACATATTTATAAGTCCACTTCTCTTATTTACTTCTAAATAAGTGCTTTCTTGGCTTCTACTTGTGATAAGAATCACTAACTAGTGGGATCTCACAATACACATAGGTCCCGCAATGTTTACCACTTACAAAATGAAAGAATATCTTATATACAACTAAATGATTGTTTCGAATGGAGAGCTTATCAACTACTTTCCAAGAATTTCTATCCACTTACACGATTACATCCACATCTTGGGGACTCCTGTCACATTTTCCATGAGTACAAGTATCTTCACATGATGTTGTGAGATCATAATAAAGTATTGGGACCCATTGAGCATCTTCTTGTACTATGTTTTTTTTTTATATTCACAGCAAAAAAAATTCATTTTTTGGGTCTTTGGACATATTTAGATTTGGACAGGTAAGTGGTGTTATATAAATGTTTCTTTCTTTGGTGGAAGTTGGTTTGAATGGTGTCAGCATAGCGACTTTGTATACTTTGGGACCACCATACTGGGGTGATTTCTAATACTTTTCTATGGGGTGTTTTTTAATATTATTTAGAGATATAAGTATCTAGTTATTTATTAAGACATATTAAGACATTTATGTGATTTTTACTTGTTCATCTTCATGACTGATATATATTGTAATAAAACCAAGAAAAGTTGCATAGATTTCAAAAAAAGGTATGTCATAATGTTAGGGATTTTTGTTTAATTTCGCTCAAAATTGGGATTTTCGTAAGACTAGGCACTCAAAGGTCTGTGACACTAACTTGCTTTAATCATGGGGTTTGACCAACCTATGTTTACTTGCAACTAGATTATTCCTCTTCACCTAGAGTCTTTCCATAACTACGCTTTAAGCTATAAACATTAGCACTTATACAAGTTTCTAACGCAAAGGTCCTATGCCCAATCGTGACCTTAAAACATCCCAAGCATTACAACATGCAACTCAACACCTAGCCAAATACCTCAACACTTAGCCAAATTAGGCGTTGCAAGAAACAACAACATCCCAACAAAGAAACCTCGCGAGTCTTTCACTCTGTAGTTTTACAGTGTTTGTACATTTTCGCTCATTAATAGAAAATTGTGTATTACTATATCTCTGTGTTTATGGTTGCATCTCTGATACATTTCTGTTATATTATTGGATATCTGAGATATCTTTGTACATTGCTTTATTATATCTCCACTCTCATTTCGTGCCGAAAATAATCCGGATCATAGCCAAATACCTCAACACTTAGCCAAATTAGACGTTGCAAGAAACAACAACATCCCAACAAAGAAACCACTACATAGGATGTTATGGTAACACCCAAGGAGGATGCCTAAACTTTATTGAAGAATAAATGATACAACAACAAGAGTTCAAAAGGGGAGCTCGACCACTACTGCAACTCTTTTATAAAAGTACAAATAATCTAAGGCACACCTACCTTAGTGTCACTCCCCTTCCACAAACCAACCCTTAAAGCACCCATATGTTTTCCTCTGAAAGCACCTATCCTTCAATAAAAAACTTTGAACTGCTCTACTGCACCTTAGATTCTTGCCCAGTCTCTTGCTTGAACTCTTCCAAGGTCACCATGCACACTGCTCCAAGAACACACTCAACTCATGTTGCCTACCTGAGATTTCTTTCTTCTTAAGCTCTGCCTTAGATACGCCTGCCAAATCCAAATGTCTTCATCACTCCATTGTCCCTTCCCTAAGTACCTCACAACATGCACTTTAAATAAGAGTGGTGTACAATTGTTTTTCCCCTCACTAAGGTGTCCTACTGCCAACTTAAAGATAAAGTGGACCTGCGACCCTTATGATACCTACTTGACTTTCATGCAGTTGCAACCATCTCCATAAATGTTTCCAAGGCACTCCTACCTTGTACCATGTGGTCATGCCACTTCAACTTGCATGGTGTACTTCATGGGTTTCACCCATTGACTAAACTTTCCTTAAAATGAGCCACAACACCTTCAACAATGTCTAGCTCCTCAAGTCATGTCACTAAATCCTTAAGGTGTGGGCATGCACCTCAACACCACACCCAAAACATTGTCAACTGCCCAACATATAAGTGCCCAACCTATTCTCAATGGTAAGACATGTGGACCCAAGTAATCTTTGGGACTATAACCAAGTCACAAAGTATGCCTTACTCCAAGGTCGTGCCAACCCTAAGTTTCTTCCATGCTTGGGAAACTCCTCTATAAAGAACTATGGAAACCCTTAACAACTTCATCAACTTGGATCCATACAACAACCCCAAATATTCTCCAACTTCTTTATTCCATATAAATTTGATACTAAGATTTCTCTATCCAACATCCATATGCTTGCTACTAAGGTGTGGAATCATGCTCTACAACCTATAACCACCAAACACACACATGGCACTGAAGAAACAATTCCTTGCCATTGTGCTACATTCCATTCACCCAAGTGGCTCCATGTGCCAAGTGCCCAAGTTTCCAGTGCTCCATGTTGCATTGTGCCTATGTATTCCAAAGTGGAAAGTCAGCTAAGTCTCCTTGGAAACCCAAGGGCCTAACATCCTCCCATGCTCAATGTTGTTGTCATCTCGACAACATCTCCATGAACTTGTTGCTCATGTCAACTAGTTTATTTCTCAACTCATCATCCATCTACAACTTGGACTTCTTCCAACTACTTCCAAGTTCCAGATCCATCGTCATCATGCCTTCAACTATGCATGCCCATACTTCAGTGCACCCTAATAGCTCATGCTTCTTAACAAGTTGGGTCACGACTCCAACTCTCCATTCAAAACCCATGAAAGTGCACAATCATGTGTTTCATATTCAAATGCTCCTACTCT
The DNA here is from genome assembly GCA_010110895.2 of Picea sitchensis. Taxonomy (NCBI): domain Eukaryota; kingdom Viridiplantae; phylum Streptophyta; class Pinopsida; order Pinales; family Pinaceae; genus Picea; species Picea sitchensis. The sequence continues at coordinate 75,942 of SNQJ01S0065414.1, read as the reverse complement.
GGTTCTGTTAAATATCATTTTGGATGTGATGTGTTTTTAGCAAACCCAAGTGCCTCCTATAATTCTACACAACTTTCACACCAAACTGGGCACCCAAGAGTGCCTCAGGCTCCACCGTCCACTCTGCAACAATGAGTCATCTTCAAGCTTCATCAAATGGAAAGGAGTAGGCAAGTGGATAACAATGCTACTACCCACAATGAAATTATAAATCATTCCCTTCTAGGAGTCTCCAACTCGTTCTCCAAAATTTCCTAGGTTCAACAAACCATCTTCAAAACCTTCAATTATGCTCTCATATTCAAGAAAATTTCTATTGACTTCTAGGTCTTCTTGATAGTTTGCATGCTCAAGTTCATCCAAGGAACAAGTTACATCCTTCACATATACTTCATAAAAAGATAAGGCTCTATAATCCTCCTTGCCTTAGCTTCCAACCAAGTTCGCACCTTGACAATCAAATGTGCCATCGATGTGTTTCTCCAATGAATTCAATTTTTTTCTTAAGTATGGACTATCTTGCTTCTTCATGCAATCATCCCTCAGTCTGGAGAATGTAATAAGGGAATATTTTGTCATAAATTCCAATGCTTTGTGCATGTCTCCTTTTTCCAAAGACCACCCAAGACCTCCATCCAAGGCCTTCTTAGACTCCTCCAAACATTTTTCATCTTCTTCTATAGGTCATGTTGCCCCATGATGGGTTGCAAGTATAGTGCACATGGTAGTGATATCTACAACTGCACCCAAATGCCTCTCCATAGTCATACCATGATGGAGCTTGGGATCAACAATATTCAACATCTAATCAAGGTGGAGTACTAGTTCCTTATGTACCTTCCTTATAAACTCTTGCCACTAAACAACTTCTAAGACCTCCAATGATGCCATGATAAAACCAATTGTTCCACCTCACTCACCAAGATACCAATTGACTCCTTTAACTAAGCCAACCACCTTGTTGACACTTGAGATTACTACCTTGAATGTGAACCACCTTGGCTCCAATTGCAAACCAAGTCCACTAGTTTCTTCTTTCATCATCTTTCCTAGACTTGCTATCAAGGCACCCAAAACCTTTATCCTTGCCTCTGAAGTCTAATTCCCTTGGTATTCATCCAATCTCACAACCTCTTATGGGTAAAATTTAAGATGATGGTTTTTTCCATACAAGAAATATGCAACAGAGATACCTTTAATTGGTCTTTTCTATATTGTTACGACGTTCTCCACACAATTTCAAGACATCCTCCTAGGCTATGATCGTGCCTTTTCTAGGTCTTTATAAGCCTGTAACTTGGGGGACAATGAGTCTACCTTCAAGTAAACTTCCTATGAGACCCTTCGACACTGCTATACAACATCCATGATTTCTCTAACAAACTGTCCAAAAGTTACAATCTGGCCTCCTTCTCCAACTAACTCTTCTTCTGCATCCATCATGACTTCTTTGTGTTTTAAGCAACACATGGTTCACAATTGTTAAAGTGAGAGTCTACCGACACTTCTAAAGAACCCTTACTGATTCATTTTCACAAGGAAAACCATGCAACTCCAAGAATCAATCCTTCGTCGCTTCAATGTGCTTCATCGATTCTATATCTCTAAGAATACTCCCATCACACAAATTTCCCTCTACAACTCTACCACTATTTCACTTTGGAATGCTATCTTCTAGGGAAACATCAAAGGAAGGTTTTCAACCAAAAATCACTTGGTTTCTGCAAGATTGAAATCAAGGGAGTTATTACCACTGTGAAGCCTCTCCACTACTGCATGGACTTAGTCACTTTTCAAGAGTGAGTCTCCTTGTGGGCACTAGTTGTGGGAAACAATGCTCTCATTCCACCTAAAACATAGGATGCCTTACCTCAATCTTCTACACTTAACTCCAACGATACTTGAAGGAAAGGAATATTCTAGACATTTTGTAGTGCCCAACTCCTCTAAGGCACTGTGCTACTTCAACATCACTATCACACTTGAACTAAAAACTTTTGTCTCCTCCAAGTCATGTTGAAGAGAAACTTATTGTCTTCAAGCCTTCAATCACTATTCAATGTTCCACCCGAAAATAATCAATAAATAACTTACCATGTTTTGTTTGGAATGATCCGTCCATGTTTCCTACTACACCCAGGCACCAAATATGTGTCGATCCACCCATTGTCTTGAGGACAACACTTCACAACCATCTTCCAAACTTGTCACCAAAACCTTTTGTTTCTTCGAAGACATGGTGAAGAGTGCTTGAACTAGCTCTAACACCATTTTTCATGGGGCTAGACTTTTCATTTCCCTTGACCGTCCCATACTGCTCAAGAAGGCCAACCACAGTGTGACACCCACATGAACTTTCTAGTTGGGCATGAAAATCAACTGCTTGTATCACCTAGACTATGCCTAACCGACATGCCTTGTTCAAACCCAAGCTAGGCACCTTAAAGTGCGCAAAATTTTGAAATTCTCATTTCACCATGGTTGATGTCACATCATTACCACCCAACCATAAACAACCTTCTATCACCTTCCTTGATCCAGTCACACTTGAACAATTAACTACCCATTGTAGAAACATGTTGTTATTCATTTGGACCAACCCGTGATATTCCTCTAAATATCGGGTACCTATTGGCAACGAGAATTCAAATACCTTCAGTGCACTCATCAATAATATTGTCTTTCCACAAATAACACACTATCCACCAAATTTCTAGATTGTTTCATCCTTCATCGAGCTTCCATTGCGATGGCTCATTGGATTTCCTACCCTACTAGGTTAGGCATATGTGGTCCTGCTAGTCTACATCAAACTAGTACACCATCCTAACCATCTCACCAATCACCATGAGTCGGTCACCAATGATACCAAACATATAGACTCACTACACATCCTTAGCTAAGTTTTCCAACATGTCATGTCATACCATAGTGGCACCTCAAGTAAGGTCCTTACATTCTCGCCTACTTGATTTGTTGACATCCTCGTCAATGAAACTCCATCAAATCCTCTAATGAAAGGGGTGTTGGTGAGTGAAGAGGAACTTTCATAATTATCACATTCGAAGGTGGCTCTGATACCAAACATCACAACCCTATGGATTTTCACCCAATTTTTCACTCAAACTTGGGGTTTCCAAATACTAGGCACCCTAAGGCATGTGACACTGCCCTGCTTCGATCATAGGAGTTTGAAAAAACTACACCTAGTTGCAACCAAACTACACCTATTCACTTAGATTCTACCCATAAATATGCTTTAATCTACCAACATTATCACTTATACTAGTTTCTAACACAAAGGTCATATGCCCAACTACGACCTCATAACATCCCAAGCAATATAACATGCAACTCAATGCCCAGTCAAATACTTCAACACTAAGCCACATTACGCATTGCAAGGAACGACACCATCCCAACAAAGAAACATATGCATAGGATGTTAGGGAGGCACCTAAGGCAGGTGCCTAAACTTTATTGAAGAATGTATGATGCAACAATAAGATTACAAAAGGGGATCCCAAGGACTACTAGAAACTATTTCACAAAATCACAAATAATCTAAGATGTGCATGCTTTAGTGCCAATCCACTTGAACTAATCTAGATTGTATATAGAACAAAATGTAAGGTGGGAATATGAATGGAAACACACACACACACACACACAAATATTGTAGGTATCACAATAATACAGTGAGAACCAAATTCTATTAATAAATGAAATAGGAAAAGACTATGAAATGCAAAGCAATACAAACTAGCTAGAATGGTGCTAGCTTATCTCTAAAGAGAAAGGTGTTGGATACACCCATTCACAAGAAGGCATTATAAGAGGCCGTAAATAACCTTTTAACATAAAGTATGAAACTCTAAGAGGAAAAAACCCTAAAGATCCAAAACCCTAGCCTTGGGAGACAAAGTATCAAAAGGATTGCAGGCCCCGAGGTGGCTAGTTGATACGTCAACTTAATGGGGGTGCAAATTTTGCATACAATATTCGTTTGGGGTTCATAGTAGCTCGTTGGAAAAATCTAACTGAGAAATGCAAATGTTCGTAGGCCTAGAAATTCCATGGAAACTCGAAGCCCCTGAATGGCCAAAAAACATCGTTTAAGGCCTCAAAA
>SNQJ01S0065414.1:51864-71803 GCA_010110895.2 Picea sitchensis | reverse complement strand
TGGCCAACCACTTGCCTTGTTGAAGAAGTTGGCATGCTTTGACAACCCGATAGAGTTGTATTCTCTACTGGTGGGTTCCCTTTGTATTGGTTTCCATGATCTGATCCATTGTATCATGCTTAATGCAGTCATGATTGAGTTATGTAGGGGCCAAATACTCAACCACCTTTGAGTTGTCCAATAGGGGTGGAAAATATGGTCGAAGCAATTTCACATTAAATACTAGGTGCAAGCCAAGGAAATGGGGAATACTCAATGTTGGCATAGGGGCAGACCCAGGTTTCAACGCTTTAACAATGCACCAACAAAACCCTAACTATCAACCCTTTCAGCAACACCTATGAAGCAGATGAAGTCTCACTCGAGGTAGAGGTAGGGGGAGTTGCAGGACTCAGGTGTCTACAACCGAGTTGGGACACAGATATGTGATTACAATACTTGACAAATAACTTAGCCAATAAAATGCATTATTTCTTAAACCTTATTCACATCGCAGGTTAAACCCTTATTACATATCAACATAGTAATAATCAAGATTAAGCACATCCAATCATTTAGCAAATAACATCCATAGATCTAGCATTCATCATACATAAGCACTAAGCATCCATAGATCTATCTATCATACATCAAGATCAATTCAATAAGAAGATAAATACATAAACAATATGAACAAGATTTCACAAAGCACATCGACACAAGTTATAGGTGGTTCACCCCAGTGTGGGGCTACTTCCACCAACTCTTCTTCTTCTGTATTAGTCTTTGATATCCTTACATTCATCTGCTCCTATGAAAAAATCCACATAGCTCATCTTTGCACTGGACATGTGATCTGCGCACAGCGCACTAGATCCACCTTCCTCAAAATCAGGTCAAGGCATAGAGCCAAATCCTTGATAGCACAAATCCTGACATACACCGTCCATGCACCATGCAACTTACATTATCTTGCACTAAGCCAATTACAAGTCTTTTCACATAGATAACACTTACACACCTTCTTACATTGCTTAGCTATCTATTTATACATTTACAATGAGGCCTAAACATGGGTAAACCCATGGGTCGACATCCCATACCCATTACATAAAACCTAAAAGCCCAAAAATCCCACAAAATGAGTGAGATATCGCTATCTCAGCTCCACCTAGGTGCTCCATCTTCAACTGACCTATCAAAATCCCAAAAATGGTCAAACATGACCAATGTTTCCTCAAAACTTGTTCAAGGGCCAATAGGCCCCCAACACTCACCTATGACTCGTCCCGAGTCACTCAGATCTAGGCAAGGCTGCTTCGAAGTCCTCGAGCTTAGCTCGAGCTGCCTCAACTTGTTGCTTCATTAGAGCCTCCTGCTCAGCGAAATCCTAAATTACTTGCTCAATAACAAGCCCTTCTAGGCATTGTTCCACTGTCGCAACCAGATTCTTCAAAAATCTTGTAGGCTTCGTCCTGCACTGGCTGGAGTCTTTGTGTCACTACCATAACCTTGCTCTGGATAGCAGTAACCTGCTATTGGACTGCGTGTTTCTCCTCCGACCTCTTCATTTTCTCAATGGAAGTAAGAAACTTCAGTTGTGCTTGTACGATGGATACCTGTTGCTTCTCCTCCTGGAGTTGTGCCTCCATTTTCTTCAGCTCTGGATCTTTTGCAAGGTGCTCATAGGTCTGTGCACTTCGATCACTCAATTGCTTACACTCTGAGGAAGTGCCCTGATTCTTTCTACTGCATTCTTGGAAGCTTCTTCCCTCTAATCATGCACTTCTTACAGAGTGGTTGGCACTTCTTGGATATCTAGCTCCATTACCCTTGCTTGAAGTTGTTGAATGACCTCAATGAGCTTCCCCACTTGTATCTCAGTTGAATCTTCTTCCTCCTGTGCCAAGCCCAGCACAGAGAAAAGTGCTTTAGTGACTTCCTCTTTAACCCCAATCTACTCCATGAGCAGCTGGTCTTTCTCTTTCTGGATTTTCTTTTCGTCCTCCTCAAACATCGCCCTAAGTTCATCTTTCTCTTTTTATGCAACTCGAAGTTTCTCTAGGACCTCCTCCTTTTATTTCTTTAATGCCTTTGTGGCTTGCTCCTTTTCTTCTTGGGATCGACGAAGTCGAGTCTCGATTGCATCTGCTAGCCTTTGTAATTGGGTTGGCTCATCCCCCAATTCTACACTTTCTGTTGAAGAAGGCGCGTTAGGCACTGCGCGGCTCAAATGGATGGCTTGTTATATGTCTCTGAGCTCCTTCTCTATTCTTTCATATAGTGTTTCTTGTTTCGCTTCATGTCTCTGTAGGATATCCTATGAGGCATCTTCTATAGATGTGATTATGAGTTGGATATCGTCCACTGTGAGCACATTCTGCGACTGAGGCTTATTGGCTCGAGTCTTCTTCCATGCTGATGGTTTCTGAGGGGAAACCTTCCTTTTCTTCGATGTCTCGGCCTCTCTAAGGGGATCCTTTGGCGATGTCACTTTTCCTTTATCTTACTTGTCTCCTTCTTCCCCTCCTTCCTCTTGGTTTACTTCATCTCCTCGTCCTCCTGTAGGTGATTCAGCCGCATTTTCCTCCGATGCGCTGCCCTTCTCATCACTTTCTATGTCATGTACTTCCTCCTTTTCCTTTTTCTTCTTTTTCTTTGCATTGCTCTATCCATCATACTCATTTCGGGTGACCAAAGGAATTATGACGATGTTGGGGTTGGAGAGTTTTTCATCCTTGATCGGTACAAGGAATTATGTTGGCCATTCCTTAGTGATCTCTTCCATGTCTTCCTCGGTCAACTTATAATAAGACTGCAGCTCCTACTTACTTTCATCTCTGTGCGCAGTGATGTATATGAAGTGTCGGTCTGCATGGAACTTCGCTAGTGGCATGTATTGATGCAAAGTATTCGGGGTCATCTGGGTTAATTATTCAATGGCGCACTTCAGTTGTAGGTAGTAAGCATGGAACACCACATTTTATTGCCACCTCTTCACCATATCACTCGTGTACCACAAGTTGTAGAACCTTGTGGCCAACTTCTCTGATGGCTCGACTTCAGGGAATGTCACTCCTTTCGGCATCTGCCAGGTGACAAATGTGATTAAAATCAGTAACCAACTGAAGTGAAACTCGTACCCTTGGTCTTGTGCTTCGCGATAGTCCTTTTCCAACTCGTTGATGAGGTAACTCACTCAGTTCATCTGCATTCCTTCGACACACTTCCCTGCAAGGTCTGCTACGAACTCTATGACTTGTGTCAGTTTGTTCTTTCTGACGAGCTTGCTAGTGATCAATTGGCAAGAAAGGTGCACTGCACCATCCTAGATGGAGGTTACCTTGTAGCCTCGCTTCCCCTTCTCTACATCACCATAATCTTCTTTTATATGTTGGGCCAAGGAGTAATCTGACATCTTCCCTGGGTAGAACTGGTGAGGGTCTGGTCCTTGCATACTCATCCAGTGATCAGGTGGATCAGTGTCAGATCCACAGTCACGTGCCTATCAAGCCAAAAATACCCTCCATGGTAGCATGACAGTAGGAGTTTAACGCAATCGTTAACCTCCTGATGTCGGTCGAAGTGGGGGATCTTCATCACGTTCAAGATCATGGATCACATGAGCTCCTTAATCCACAGATGGGGAACTATCTTGGGCTTCTTCCCAGTCRTCTTCATCAGGTACCTATGCAACGCGAGCATCACATAGTTCTTCCRGTCTCTAAGGTTGAAGTCGTTGRTATTGAGAGATGGGATCAATTCCAACTGAGGTCTGATTGCGTGTATCCCCTTCAGGAGGTGTGCAGTGATAAATGTGTATTCAAAATCACGCGGGACACTATCGCGGTTAACTGCTCCAGCCAGAGGCAGGATGTAATCAGGCAATACCGAAGGGATCTACTTCGCATTAGCCAGATCATCATGGTGTTTTCTTCGTTTCTCAACAGCATGGCTAGAGCGTCGCCCAGTCGATGGGGATGCTTGCAACTTGCAAGTCAACAATGCATGCATTCCTACAAACATGACTTTCTCAATCATGAGTTCTACCAGGATCTCCTCCACAAACTTCTCTACTGCACTACGCTCTCTCAACATTCACACTTGTAATCAAGGAGATCGGGTAGGCGAACAGACAAACCAGGTAATCAAACGAATGGCGAGGTCTAGATAGCACAACGTTGTATGCAATCAATTCTATGTTAGTGTGAATATCTCGATTTTCTAAAAGTGGTCCCAGCGCAGCATCCGACGGGTTAAATAAGAAACGTCGTAACGAATTCCTCCAACGCAAAAGAATGCCTCAATCAATACGATTCCATCCGTTATGGCGCGGTCTCAATGGTCCAATGACAATATTTCCGTCAATAACTATGTTTCTAGCCATTCTGAAGCATCATTCTAACAGTCGGGATGCCTCCAACGGTCATATAGCTTCACCATGGTGAAGTGCCATTCTGCGTTGTTTTGTTGTTCCGACGAGGTTTGAGTTCTACAAGCCTGCCTTCTGCGAAGTCTTTACTGGAACTTCATGTAGTTTTTCTAACTTTGTTTTCTTCTTACTGAGATTTCTTGCCTTTTTTCCTGTGATTTGAGTCTCTGGATTCCTCTTTCCATTCTTATTATTATCTTCTTTTAGCGTAGTAACTTCGTATTGTTGATGTTCTTTCAGAGGGTTCAAATGTAATACCTCTTCTCTTACTATCTCCAGGGTGGATGCACTTCTTTCCTGCATGGACAGGTTCTTTAAGCCTTCTTGTGTTCTTTCAACTTCGACAACTAATTCTCTAGCCCTCTCTTGCTTCGACTTATCCTCTCATTCTTCTATTAGTCGCTCTATGTTTCTAGCTATGAAGTCCCTTAATTATTATTTTTTTCTATTTTGTAGCCTCTTCCCCTGCTTTCCTTCTAATTTGATCATTTTCAATCCAGGTCTTTCCTAACAAAAGTGAAAAATGGTCATTGCTCTCAATGAACTTAATGACTTCAAATTCTTCTTCAGTTGATGTTTCATGGGAAATCATAGGCACATTAGTAACTCTTCCACATAGGGTTATCATATTTCCTTTAAACAATCCTATCCTTCCCAATGAAGGAACCATAGTCGACTTTCCGAAGATTTCCCAAGTGATTTTTGGCATAATATTCACCTGTGTTTCCTCATCCAAGACACAGTCTATGTCAAAGTCTCTTATTCTTGTTTCTATGCATTGCTTTTCTTTTAGGGTCTCTGGTAAAATGATGTCTCTATGATCATTCAATGTTTCTTTCACCTGTATTAACATAGTCTCTGATTCTTTCTGGTTCTCTAACATATCTGTAGTATATTGACCTTCTTCATAGTTTTCTTGTCTCATGTTCATCTTTTCAACTTTGGAAATCATTCTAGGGAAATCCACAACCTCATGACCATTAGCTTTACAACAAAGACAAATAGGACCTACACTAGGGCATTCCTTAGCAACATGTCTCGGTCTTCTGCAATTATAATATAGTTTCAATCCTCTCTTTCTTTTAAACAATCCCCAACCTTTCTTGTACTACGCACTGGGATCACAGTGATGGACCTACAATCTACAAAAATGCTCTCTAGGTTCCTGCATCCACTTGTTAGTCCAAAAATTCTTTCTATGCATAGGAATAACATATCTTTCACTATCTCTATCAAATTTATTCAAATCCATTCTTTCTTCTAAATGTGCCCTAGTTTTCAGAATAGGATAAAAGCTATCAAACATACTTAGATTCATACTTCCAAAAACAATTCCACTTATCTTACCTTTATCAGAGCACAAATATTTAATATCTTACCTCTTTTCTTCAGATCAGGTTTCTTTCTTAGCACAAAGATTTCTCTTTTCTTCATCTCCCAACAATCACAGTTTCAGGTCTCGACAATGGAACCATTTGTTGGCACAGGGGCAGACCCAGGGTTCAATTCTTCAACATCAGACCAACAAAACCCTAACTATCGGCCCTTTCAGCAACACCTGCGAAGCAGATGAAGTCTCACCCGAGGTAGAGGTAGGGGCGGTTGCAGGATTCAAGTGTCTACAACCGAGCTGGGACACAGATATGTGATTCCAATACTTTACAGAGAAATTATCCAATAACATGCATTAGTTCTTAAACCTTATTCACATCACAGGTTAAACCCTTATTACAGATCAATGCAGTAATAATAAAGATTAAGCACATCCAATCATTTATCACATAGCATCCATAGATCTAGCATTCATCATACATAAACATTAAGCATCCATAGATCTATCTATCATACATTAAGATCAATGCACTAAGCAGATAAATACATAAACAATATGAATAACATTGCACAAAGAACATCAACAAAGGATATATGTGGTGCACCCCAGTATGGGGCTACGTCCACCAAATCTTCTTCTTCTTTATTAGTCTTCGATCTCCTTACATTCATCTTCTCCCGTGCACAAAACCACAGATCTTAGCTTCGCACTGGACAGGTGATCTGTGCACAACACACTAGATCCACCTTCCTCAAAATCAGGTCAAGGCACAGAGCCAACTCCTTGATAGCACAAAGCCTTACATACATCGTCTATGCACCAAGAAACATACATTCTCTTGCACTAAGACAATTACAAGTCTTTTCACATAGCTAACACTTACACACCTTCTTACATTGCTTATCTATCTATTTATACATTTACAATGAGGCCTAAATATGGGTAAACCCATGGGATGACATCCCATACCCATTACATAAACCCTAAAATCCGAAAAAGCATGCAAAATGAGTGAGATCCCATGATCTCAGCTTTGCCTTGGCGCTCCATCTTCGAACAGCCTATAGAAGTCCCAAAAATGGTCAAACACGACCAATGTTTCCTCAAAACTTGGTCAAGGGCCAACACTCAATTCAAAATCATTCTCACCCACAACCTTTCATGATGGTTTAAGGTCCATATTAGAGTGTTCTAATCTTCCTGTGGGGGTGTGTTAGGTTCTCTTTCAACAAATGCAACCACACCTTATCACTAACTTGAAACTTGTGTAGAACCCAATGATGGCCATGTCATTTCTTGTACTTTGCATTGGATTGCTACAGGATATCATGAACCCGTTGTTGGATGTGTTGGATCCATTCAATAAATTTGGCTTCTCTATCTACCTCTATCTAAGCATGGGAGGACTCTTCCTGTGAAGATGCAATGGGTAGAGCTACATCAATGGTGACCAATGTTGATGCATGGTAGCATTGGACAGGTATTTCTGCATAGGTCTATGTGTCTAGACGTGAGGAAATCGTCCAAAGCTTTATATCCTCGACTTTAATTTAATTAAAGGAATTATTAAAGGAAAGTGCTTTTAATTAATAAGTTGAGTTTTATTTAAGGAATTTCTTTAATTAGCATTAGTGAATTAAATAATAGTCGTTGATCCCAAGTGAGGTGAGAAGTAATCTCAACCACCAATCACTTTGGAGATTAGGGTTAAGTTATAAATCAATATTATAAAAGAAAGGCTAGGGTGAAGGAGGAAGATACTTTACTTTGTCAAATTTATAGAGAGAGATTGATTTGAGACAGAGAGATTTGGATCACAAAGGACTTTTATTCAAGGAGATCTTGTATAGGTGGAGAAGGAATTCCATCTAGAGATCTAGGCCAGAGGAAGAGAAAGAACAATCGTACAATAGAAGGATCAGTCACCGCGAAACAATTTAGGTTTTTTGGAACAGTCATGTAGTTAACGTGAGTTTAAAATTTACAGTAGTAAAGATAGCACATGACATCATATATGTAAGGTACCAGATGTAATATAATATGAAAAAACAAGAATATTCAATAGATATCAATGGAACAACATAATATTGAGAAGAGAAAAAACAAAAATGATACCTTTATTCAAGAAAGCAATGTTCACTTACCTCTTCGAGGGGGAAACCTCTAGAAGAGAAGAGATCTATTAAAATAATTCTCAAGAAAAAACTTATCATGGCTCCTACTCTTATTTATACTAATTTTATCTTCTCATGTAGAAGCTTCTATTAGGTCTTCTTACATTGACTTGTTCACATTTATTAAATAGTCCTTATAAACTAATGTCAGCCTTTATTACATAGAAAATATATTATTCTACCTATGTGATGGGTTAGGGAGGTTAGGTCCCTAACATGCCCTCCCCCTTGAAAAACAACCTTGTCCTCAAGGCTTGACATGAGTAAATTGTTGAATAAGGATGGCGGGATCCCAGGTGGAATCTTATGGAGTTGTATCTTTCCACTGCACTAACACTTCCTTGATGGTGTAATGACGAAGATGAAACTCTCACTGGTCCAAGACTTATTGGGGATGAAACCAAATGGAACCTTCATCATCCAACTCAGGGAGACTGGTTTGAGTTTGGCACTTAGTTTCAATCACCTTCTGTAAGCATGAGACATGAAAGACAAGATGGAGCTTAGAATCATTGGGCAGAGCTAACTGATAGGTGGCTGGCCCTACGCGCTTGAGAACTGTACAAGGACCATAAAATTTGGGAGCAAGCTCCTGACAATGGGAAAATTTGAGTGAATTCTTCTTATAAGGTTGCAAACTAAGAAACACATGGTCCCCTTCAACAAATTGACGTTCAAAATTACCTTGATAGGCTTGTTGCATATTTGGAAAGATGATCAACCACCACCATGATGATGGACTTATTGTCAGATTTAGATAGGCGCACAATGAAATCCATAGAAGTATCCCGCCAAATAGAAGGGGGAATTGGAAGGGGTTGCAGTGTGTATGGTGCTTGGAATGTTTCTCCCTTATTGTATTGACAAACATCACATTCAACCACAAAAGTGTGGACACCCTATTTCATATCATCCCAGAAAAAATAACGTTTGACCCTTTCATAGGTTTTGGTAAACCTTGAATTCCCAGCTATGGGTGAATCATGACGTCGAGACAACACCATGTATTTAAGTTGTGATTGTTTGATTAAATATAGATGACCTTTGTAGTGAAGCTCATTACTGTTCCAAGAGTACCCTGGAGAAGCTAGAGAATTTTATTTCAATTGTTGGATCAGGCGAGAGATTTTGGGGTCTTGCCACCATTACTAGCGAGTATGTTTGAGCCAATCTAGTACAATGAAGGAGAGGTAAAAGAGGGACCCTTCTTTTTCATATTTTTGGGAAAGAGCATCAACGACCACATTTTATTTTCCCTTCTTGTAAATTATCTCATATTCATAGCCAAATATCTTGGTTACCCATTTTTGTTGCTCCAGGGAGGAATTTCTTTGTTCCAGAAAATACTTGAGGCTCTGGTGATCAATTTTAATATGGAACCATTGCCAAAATAGATAACGACACCAAAGATCCATGACATACACAATAGCCAACATTTCCTTTTCATATATTGATTGGCCCAAATTTATGTTTGAAATTTGTTTTCTAGTGAAGGCCAAAGGCCGACCATCTTACATGAGAATTGCCCCAATTCCTTTTCCTAATGCATCACATTTCAAGACAAAAGTCTTGGTGAAATCTAGGAGTTCTAGGACAAGTTTCATGCACATAGCCTCTTTCAAGGCATGGAAGGACTGATCATTTGTTGGATTCCAAGTGAAATCATTATTATTAAGGAGAGCAGTGGGAGGTGTTGCAATTTTTCCATAATTCTTAACAAACTTGCAATAATAACCTGTTAAACCCAAAAATCCATGGAAGCTCTTAATATTTTTAGGGTGAGGCCAATCCTGCATAGCTTCAATTTTTTTAGGATCCACCCTTACACCATCCTTTCCAACAATATGACCCAGGTACTCCACTTATGAGGCTCCAAAGGAACATTTAGATTGTTTGAGGAAAATTCGGTGTCAAGAGAGTAGATGGAGAACTTGATCTGCATGGGTGAGATGGGATGTCCAAGTTTTACTATAGATGAGAATATCATCAAAGAAAACTAAGACAAAAAGATGGAGAAAAGGACAAAATACATGATTCATGAGACTTTGGAAAGTGGAAGGGGCATTACACATGCCAAAGGGCATGACTAAGAACTCATAGTGACCCTCATGAGTTCTAAAGGCAGTCTTGGGAATGTCTTCTTCTTTAATATGGATCTAGTGGTAGCCAAAATGAAGATCAAGTTTAGTAAAGTACTAAGCACCACTTAATTCATCCAAGATATCATCAATGATAGGGATGGGAAAATTTTATTTGATGGTGAGTTTATTGAGGGCACAAAAGTTTGGACACATGCACCAAGTACCTTCTTTCTTGAATACCATGACCATAGGAGAATAATATGGGTTGGTACTAGGACAGATAACACATACTTCGAGCAATTCTTGAACAATTTTCTCAATTTCATTCTTCTGGGAAAAGGGATGACAATAAGGAAGAACATTGGGAGGAACATTGTTGGGCACAAGAGGAATAGCATGATCATGAACACCATGGGAAGGGGGAAGTACCTGGGGAGTGGAAAAAGAAACTTGGTGTTTGGATATGATAGATTGGAGGTCAGGATGCACGAAGGGTGTATTAACTGCTTGAATGGAATGGAGTTGGGAAATAATACATGAATGACCTTTTTTTGAGAACCTTTTCCATTCGATGGGAACTGATTATCTCAGGAGAACCTGTTGTGATTCCTTGGAACTAATCTTATTTTCCCTCATATTGGAATTGCATGGTTAATTCCTTAAAATCTATGCGAATGGGGCCCAAAGTGCATAACCATTCAACACCTAGCACAATGTCACAACCACCAATGTCTATAGAAACCATATATGGGATTTCAGGTTATACTGACCAATTTGGAGCCGCACATTTTCACAACATCCTCCACATTTCATGGACCCTCCATTGGAAATCATGATTTGAAAATTATTGATGGCACACATATAACAATTGACTTATTGGGAAATGTGGCGATGAATAAAATTATGGGCGCTACCATTGTCAATAAGGATGATGATTTTTTTATTCTTAATGTAACCAATTAACTTGAGGGTCTAGGGAGTAGAGAAGCCAGTGAGGGAATTTAATGAAATAACAGGTTCAACTTCTGGTGGATCAGACGTTGGATTCAGATAAACGGGGGGTGGTAGCTCCTCCACAAGGGGAACAACTGCCTCCTCTTCAAAAACTCATTCATAGCCGTAAAAATATTTTGTTCCTTACACTTGTGCCCTGGAAAATATGTGTCATCACAATTATAGCAAAGACCCTTGAGTTGGTGTTAAGCTATTTTTTCCCAGGTTAATTTCTATATTTTGATGGGGTTTGCAGGAGGGGTAGGATTGGTGGTTTTAGGGAGAGGAATAAAATTTTGTTTTTCGGTCTGGGAGGAGACAATCTGTTGGGCTTCCTTGGCTCGTTGAGTAGCTTCCAACCAATTTTGGGGGTGGGCCATGAGAACACGGGCACAAATTTCATATTTCAAACCTCTGATAAATCATTTTGGGAACAAGGTATGGGACATGCCCTCTATTCTAAAATACAAGTGCTCAAAGGCTACAATAAATTCTTCCACTATCCCAAACTGCTTCAACTTGATCAACCGACCTAAATGATGGGTGTCGGAGTCAAAGCAGTCAAAAATATCTAAAACAAACTATGTCCAAGACACGTACCCTTGGCGTTCCTTTCTACGCCATTGCCACCCTTTTCATCATTCTGGATCCAAATGTAGGAAACCATAACAAAGCTTAGCTAAATCATCATTCTAGAAGTTCCCTTTTTTAGTGGCATGTTGACCAAGTATCACTTTTGAACCTTGATTTTGAGGTGGTTCTGCTAGACAATATTTCTTCTATTGTATCTACCAAGTTTCAGCCCTTCTAGGTATGATACTTTCTTTTATGTAGTTCTCTGATATTTCTTCTCTACAATGCCACAGGTATGATCAGAATTTGATGTGCCAAGTGGAATTTATGGTAACTTCCCCACAACTTGCTGATTTTTGTCCTTTCCAAGAGATCTCACTTGTATAGCATGCCCCGCACAAAATAATTGATATAAAATTCTGAAACTTGCACCAAAAATACTACAGACTGTTCATGATCCAATGAAACTAGTCCCACTCAATTTGGGTACTCTAGGAAGAAGTTATGATTTTTTTACCTGGAACACCTTCTTGAGACTAGTCAATAGGACTAGTCAGATACCCTATCTTACACAGGGTGTATCTACAAATTTAAGATGATCCAGAAGCTGAAATTTTTACCGCAGATACCTTACTAATTTATGTAAATAGCCTCCGAATTTCAGGGTCTGAAACGTTACGAAAAAACAATTATAGCAAAACTTCCGCAATGACTCATTTCAGGATGATTCTAGAACCCTATATTGTACGGGTTGTATCTCAGAAAGTGTAAGGCCTTAGGAGATAAATTTTTAACCCAACGTACCTTGATCTGTCTACTAAATATCCTCCAATCCGTTTCATTTGAAATGTTGCAGAAAAAAAGTTATAGCGAAAATTCCAAGGTGTCTCAGATGTAGCAGCGAAACCCCAAGACCTTGAGCTCTGATACCATATGTTAAGAACCAAATACCAATATAGCATAGAAAAACCTCAGAAAAAGTACTCAACGCCTTGATAAAGATAAAATTTCATATAATAAGCCTCTTCGAGGGGGAGAAACCTCCTTTTACCCACTTAAATTTTCAAGTACAAGAGATGAGAGTTCAAAATGAAATGTCTCCTTGGTATATATGGGAGACTAGGAGGTATAGTACAATATTGGCCCTAAAGCCAGGCATAAATAAAATAACATTACCAATATAATATGCCCCAATTAAGGGAATTGTGAGCCAATATTAGGGATTAACTTAACAAGGCTTCGACTTAGAGTTCATGGTATTGACTATGATGAAATGAAAATGTCTCCTTGGTATATATAGGAGACTAGGAGGTATAATTACAACTAATGGCCTAAAGCCGACATAAATAAAATAACATTACTAATATAATATGCCCCAATTAAGGGGTAATGAGCCAATATTAGGGATTAACACCAAAGGCTTTCAGCAAGTTCATGGTATTGACTATGATGAGACCTTTGCTCTAGTAGCAAAGATGAATTCCATTCAATTGGCCCTTGCCATTGTGACAACCAAGGTATGGGAAGTCCATCAAATGGACATGAAGAATGCATTTCTTCATGGTGATATCTCTGAGGAGATCTACGTGGAGCATCCCCAGGGATTTATGTAGGACTCATCTCTGGTTTTTCAACTGAAGAAGTCACTTTATGGCCTCAAGCAGGCTCCGAGGGCATGGTATGCCAAGATGGACTCCTACCTGTTGTCACAGAAATTTGTACGTTGTAAATAAGACCTGAATGTATACATGCTCAGGACATCTGATTCACTTGCAATTTTAGTTCTATATGTCGATGATTTGTTGATCACCGGTTGCTCGACTTCAGTGATTTCTACAGTCAAGAGGATTCTACATGACAAGTTTTTTATGACAGACATGGGTCTACTACACTTCTTCCTTGGACTCGAGATCATTCAGGATGCATCAGGCATCAAACTGTCTCAAGCCAAGTATGCACGAGATCTCCTTGAGAGATTTCACATGACAGACTGCAAGTCTACTCCGACTCCTTTCCTATCAGGAGTCAAACTTGAGGATGGCAAGGAGACTCCACTAGTTGACAGCACACTATACAGACAGCTAGTGGGGATCTTGTTGTATCTCACACACTCCAGACCAGACCTCTCATATGTAGTTGGCATAGTTTCCAGGTTCATGCAAGATCCGCATGAGTTACATTGGAAAGTTGCATAGCGTATCCTTCGATACGTACAGGGCACCATCACCTTTGGGATTCATTATGCAGCAGACTCTGCATTATATCTCATTGGGTTTATTGATTCTGACTGGGTTGGCGATAGCATTGATCGCAAGTCCACATCTGGTTACTCACTCAGTCTTGGTTCTAAGCCTATTTGTTGGTCAAGTAAGAAGTAAGTTTCCATTTCTCTATCTTCAGCTGAGGCAGAGTACAGAGGGGTAGTTAACATAACCATTCAGGCTATGTGGCTACAACATTTTCTCACTGAGTTGGGCATTCAGTTTCATCGGTCGATTGGCATCTGATGTGACAACCAGATCACTCTGAACTTCTGTAGAGATCCAGTTCAGAGGCAGTGGACGAAGCACATCAAGATCCACATGCACTACATCTGAGACTTAGTACATGAGGGGATCATCGACTTATAGTTATGTCCTTCAATAGAACAGACGACAAACATTTTCACCAAGACCTTCACTGAGAAGAAATTTCATTCTCTGCGAGGTCATCTTGGAGTGAAGGACACAGTTGCCTAGCAACTGTAGTTCTTCTTTTTACATACATTGTACCTTGAGGGGGGGTTTTCCCATGAGGTTTTCCCTCTTTCCTCACTTTATTTTTAGTGTATCTCTTGTACTTGGGTACCTAACATGGACTCGTTGTTGGGACCCAATCTTTATTTTCCCCATAGTGATGTTCAAGGGGGGTGTTGGAGTTACTTCACACACACCTAGGATTTCTTTTTCCTAAGGTTATTCCTTTTTTATTATTAATAATTAGTCATTATCCAATCTCCTATATTTTAGGGGAGAATATTCTCTTTCATTTTACACTTCAGTTTGACTAGTTGAGTTGGGTTTAGATGTTGCATTGGGATCATCGCCATGCAACATTTGGATCATCACCCTGCTAATTCGACCTTGCCTTGGTATCATCACCAAAGTGGCACATTAGCCTTGATTCCATGAGTTAAATCCTCACTACTCTATGTTCAATCAGTTAACTGAAGACTAGTTGACTAGCTAACTCAACTAGGTGGAAGTTCACTCCCGTAACTGCCTAAGAGACTAGAATAGGTGGAAGTTCACTCTTGTAACTATTGGTGTGTGTCTATATCATTCTAGACCACCACTATGTCGACTTGGTTATCCTCAAGTCGAACTCATTGAGATATACAGAGTATATCATGTGTAAATTATTCATTATTCACAACAGTTAATGAGAATTCTTCCATTCTTTCTCTTCTTCTTCTTCCTTCTCCAACTCTCTCTGAAAATGTGTGTATCATTGTTTATCTATATCTATTCTGTGTAGGTTCAACACATTTACATGTTGTTTCTACAGAGGCTAGTAAATAAATGATTTGGTTACAAAGGTTTATGGAGGAATTGGGAAAGAGGAAAGAGAATAACATGTTTTACTGTGACAGTGAGAGTGTCATTCATATTGCAAAGAACTCAACCTGCCATTCGAATACTAAGCATTTACAACTTAGGTACCATTTCATACAATCCATATTGAAAGATGGAAATTTGAAGTTGGAAAAGATACACACTAGCCATAATCCTACAGACATGTTAGCAAAGGGAGTAACCAAGGAGAAACTAAGTTCCTACTCAGTTTCAGTGGGTCTTCAAGCATGAAGGTGAAGATGAGAAATTTTCCAGGTCCAAGGTGGATTATATTCCATCACGTACAACAACAGTGGAGTTGTTGTGATCAGTCTCCAAGTGGGAGATTTTTGGTTGTGGAACATGGTTATCTTCCTGTTTCATAGGTCTTTGTTTTCAACCGTGTTTATACCCCATGAATATTGTACACCCCTCCATGTGGGAGGGTTGCAGGGGGGGATTTACCCCCCTATGGGATCCAGGGGGCTCATCCCCCCAACTGGGGGGTCCAGGAGCAAGCAAGCCCCTGGCGGGGGTTCGCGGGAAAATCCCCAAAAGGAAAGATTGCCTTGTAAATGTATATTGTAATTTCATAGTAAATTTGGACTGTTCATTATAAGGTCTTATATCTGATGGTAGAATTTATTCTAGGGTTTTTTTCCCTGAAAGGAAACCCTCTTTTATGAGGGAAATGTATTGTGGCTATGTATAATTGTGAATATTCTATTATGAGAGAGGAGACTGTGAGAGAAAGAAGAGGATGTTACATTGGGTGTGTTGTAGGTTGTATCCATTCATTTTGGTGGATAATAAAAAGGAAGGACCTAGCAATTTATCTGGTGGACGTAGCCCACACTAGGTGAACCACGTATTTATGTGTCTCTATTGTATTGTGTATCTTATGTGTTTTATTTTATTGTTCTGTGATCCTATTTTTCTAACAAGGCTTTCACCCAACCATGTAGTGGCTCAGATAAACCTTCAGTGAACAACAAAAATAACCTCTGCTCGGATATATCTATCACCATGACTGCAAGCCTCTGGAACTCTATAATGTAGGCATTTGGTATTCCAACTTGTTTGAGTTGTGTCAACTCTCTGAAATGCAGTTCTGGATCCTTGTTTTCAAATCTCTCCATCAACCTCTGGGTGAAGTCCAGATAGGAAGTAATGTTGGCATGTCTCATAGTGACCAATCCATGGTACCACCACTCATGGGCCTCTCCATCTAAGTGAAAAGTAGTGAATTTAATCACTTATGCCACTGTCATAGGGTTTATTTGGAATTATGTGTCCAACTTCTCAATCCATGTTCTAGTTGTGCACATGTTCAAACTATCAAAGGTAGGAATGGTTAGCTTCCCAACCTTTCTCATGAGGTCCAAGTTTTGTTGACCCATGTTGAAGTCCCTTGGTCTATTCCTGTATTTGATCATATAGTATTCCTATAATGACATGGCTACTTGGAACTCATCATCAAGAGATCGATACTTCCTCAAGTAATCACTAAAATATTCACCGTGTCTTGGCTTCCCTTGATTTCTCATTTGTTGATCCCCCAAGAACTAAGGTAAAAGAGGTCTAGGAATCCCTCTACTGGTGGTCCTAGTGTTGTTTTGTGCATAAATATTGTTGGTGATTCCTTCTACATGGTTCTCGTTGTGTCCATTAGTACCGCTTGAACCATTGTTTCCCCCGTGGTTTTGGTTTCCATTATGCCCATTGGAACCCTTTGCACCATTGTTACCCCCATGGTTTTGATTTGCTTGAGTGCTGGAAATTAATTGTGTCATGAGTTGTACCAGTTGTTGTTTCCCCCTGGATAAATCATTTATAATATGCATGGCATTGTCCTCAAGTATTTCATTGTTGTCCCCCATGTCTTCCTCTTTGTTTGCTTTTGGTTGACCCTCTTCTTCTTCTTCTGGGTGAAATAGGTTTTCTGCCCCTCACTCCCTTCTACTTATGTAGGTGATATATCCCTCGTATCCTTACCTCATGAAACAAAATACACTCACAAGATGGCAGGACTGTGGCTTTGATACCACTGTAATGTCCCCACTAATTTATTTATTTTTTCCTAGTTTAGCAATGTAAGTATTTCGTCAAACAATTCGTAGACAAACATTCTAATAAACAATTCATGTGTATTTCCAATCTCTGTTGTTATTTATAATATGGCACCATTATCAAGACTCAAGGATTTTCTTTGCATTAATTAATTATGGCAACTGAAGTACATTAAAATTCTCAGCAAATAGTACAACAATGGTAAAAGAAGAACCTGATATATATTTTTGTGGAAGTTTACAGGTTTTTTGGTAAGAGAATAGACCCCAACAAAGTATGTTCAGTTTCCCAACAATTAGTAGACAAACCTCAGCCCAAAAATTATCTTTGCTATAGGAAAAATAGGCCAATAAGAAGAGATATCATCCCAATGCCAAGAGACTCGACCCGATAGCAAGGTGTCGCTACCAATCAAAGAGAACACAACCCACATGAGAAGAAACTCGCCCTGAAATTAAACTAGGCCTGCATACAGAATTTACTCGGTCTAGTAGGGAATATTCAGCCCAAAATGAGGTGCCAATGGAAAGAACTCAGCTTCATTGTCCAGCAAACTCGCCTAGAAAATAGGAAATCATCCCCTCATCCAATAACCCATCCCCACTCTTAAGAAAACGATGCCCACAACACCAAACACACAACCTCAAGCCAAAATCACCCTCCTCAAGCCAAATCAACCTTTGCAGATGAATAACTCAKCCACCAAATGATCAAACTCATCCATAATGAAGCACAATGAAAATCTAAATGATCTCTCCTCCACGACCAGCTAGAATGGATAGTCTCACCACTGAACCCAATCTTTCTCTAGGGTTTTTCATCCCAAGAGCCAAAGCCACAAGAGCTCTCTTAAATTCATTTTTAGAAAAATAACAATGCATACTGAGAGAAGGCGCCCTCATTTCTATTTTACTTCCTCGTTGACCCCTTTTTTACCCTTTTACCCTTTTAATAAAGCAAAGTGACTTTATAAGCTCAAAGTCACTTAAAACACCCTTTTTATTAATTACTCAATGGCCCTTTTAAAAGTATTTCTTTTTCGCCCCACTGAAATTAAATAATTAATTAATTTCCTTTTTCTTTCACTAACTATAGCCTACGAGAATCACTTAGGTTATTTTGTTTATCTCCCAGAGTGCTAATTTGGAAAGGGACATTATAGAAATGATTTAATATTACAAGTACACTTGGAATTAAATGCATTGGCCATAGCCACTAGAATCAAAGATGAAGAAGGAACTACACCCTTGCAAACTCATTTTTATTAGTTGATGCAATTAGAGGAGCAAAGAGCACAAATCATGTTGAATATATAGAGAAAGCAAGACATATGCATGTTGTATGAACCCTATCAAGATTTTTCTTGGCTCTTCTCATAGTTAGTTGGATGGGATACAACATCTTATATTCCAAGGTATGTTCTATGTATATTTCACTTCTCCATTTGGATGAGAGCAGTATTTGACTGGGCCGAAATTATTTCAAATGAAATTTCCTATCAAATTTCTAATTTTAAGAAGACAAAGAGGTTCTTTATGACCTCATATTTGTTTTTTTCTCTAGTTTATTGTAATATATTTGAAGGACTGCCCCCAAGGGGTAGTGTTGATATTGATAAGGACCCAATTTAGTTTTGGTGCCCTATACTATGGAGACATAAAGTGCCATTTAATTTATGTCAAGTGAAAGATGAATTTGTTAGGGAATTCAAACATATTCTTATTAGAACGCATCCAATGAGACTCACGGAGACAATGTTGAATTTTCTTGATGGAAAAGGAAGTCACATTTATGATGAAGAGTCCACTCATGTGAGATTGTTTGGATTTGAAGGAAAACCTTTCCTTCTTCCCCGTTTTGTTTGTGGCATATATTTGTAGTCGAGTTTTGTAGACAATACAAATATTGGTATTTCTTCTTCAATAAAAAAAGGAAGCATCAATTTATCTCTCTGCCTTTTCGAGTTGCTAAAATGTCAATCAAAAGTATATCCCATTTAGCTAAAACAACAAAATTGTTGAATCCCTTTCACTTAAAATAAGTTGAATCCTTTAAAGGTTTTGATCGAGACATAAATTTTTTGGCCCACTTGTTTTCAATTGGTTATGGTATTTCCTTTGTAAGAATGTGAGAAATCATAGAAGGTGTTGATGGAAATGACCCCAACACTAGAAAACCCATCTCCAATAAATAAAAACAAGTCTGTAGTAATGATTTAGTCACACAAATTAGTTCAAACACACGTGT
Source organism: Picea sitchensis (assembly GCA_010110895.2). NCBI lineage: Eukaryota > Viridiplantae > Streptophyta > Pinopsida > Pinales > Pinaceae > Picea > Picea sitchensis. The sequence continues at coordinate 52,328 of SNQJ01S0065414.1, read as the reverse complement.
AAAGAAGACTACGCTGAAAAAAGAGGGTCAACAAGCTAAGCATAAATAGAGGAGTAAAACTGCAACCAATATTGATGTTGGGAATTTGGCCCCGAAAAAGTGTCAAAATGATGTCTGATCTAAAGGACTAAATCGACATGGAAGTGAACTCTTCAAGATGAAAATCCCTACAAAATTTCAGCCCAAACAAATAACTGAGTCAAAACTTATGACCCCTCGAAAAGTCCTTGTATCATATTGGTTCTACCCACTTCTCGCATACGAGGTCTTCTTCTACTCAAAATATCTATGAGCCTAATGTAAAAGGAAGAGATAATAATTAAGGGTATGAGGGAGGAGGTGGTGGTGGTGATCCCCCTTATCTACACATGGATAAATCCCACATTATCGCATCTGCAAAAAGAAAGAGGAGCACCAGTAATAAGAGTACTTGAAACTATGAAAACCAAGAAAATAATACAACA